>JAQIXJ010003766.1:0-12049 GCA_034700185.1 Phthiracarus laevigatus | reverse complement strand
TCCTTACTCCTTACTCCTTACTCCTTACTCCTTACTCCTTACTCCTTACTCCTTACTCCTTACTCCTTACTCCTTACGCATTACTCCTTAATCCCTACTCCTTTCTCCTTACTCTTACTCCTAGCTCCTTACTCCTTACTCCTTACTCCATACTCCTTGCTCCTTGCTCCTTGCTCCTTGCTCCTTGCTCCTTGCTCCTTGCTCCTTACTCCTTACTCCTACTCCTTACTCCTAACGCATTACTCCTTAATCCCTACTACTTACTCCTTACTCATTACTTTAGATCCAGTTAAACTTCACAATTAAAGTTTTAAACTATTTTCAAATTATCGATGAAGAAGAAGTGCTAAGTTTAAGCCTTCGAAACTTCCGAAACTTAATCACAATTGTGATATAATACGTTGTGCTTCAAAAAATATTAAAATTATAATATTGTGTAATATTTCACACAACGACAAAAATTTCAACAATTTAAATTTATTTATATTTTTCAAAGGATTTTTCTATTTAAAAACGATCCCGATCTACACCAGACTTATACCGATTCCCACATGAGTTATACCGAATCTTACTCGACTGATGCCGAACACAACCTGACAGATCCTAAAATGCACCTAACTGAACCCGAACCCCACCCGACTACTACTGAACTCCAACCGACTGGAATCCAATACCGACAGATCTATCCCAACCTCCACGCGACATTGCAAAGCTCTCCAGACTGATCCCTAACCCCGCTGGACTATTCTAAAAACACCTACAGACTGATTTTTAATACCGCTCGACTTACCCGGAACCCCACCAAGTTGATTCAGTACCCCACCCGACATCTCCCGAACCCCATTCTATTGCTCCCAAACTCTACCCGGCTTATTCCGAATGCCACAAGTCATATCCATTACATCGCCTGATTTATTCCGAACCCGAACGACTTATCCCTAGATCACGATTGATCCCCAACCGCACGAGACTAATTTAGAACCACACCAGTATGATTCATAAACCCTCACGCCTGATTCCAAACCCCACCAGTCTAATCCTGAACCCAATATTATGGATCAGCAGTGAGAGGGAACGGACATATAGACACACAGAAATATCAATCATCTAATGGTCAAATTTCATTTGCTTGAAGTTGCAGAAAAATTTAAGGCATGGATTTGGTCTTCAAAAACTAAATATACAAATGAGAGTAGGCTTATTATATATACATATTTCAAAGTTCTTTGTCTGTGTTATCCTTTATAGGCGCCTCCACTTATGACTCCACCACCTATCATTGGATTCAGTTGGAAGAGAGTAGGTCATCTCAGGAGGGTTGGAGATGGTAGGACCTTCCTTAAAATATGGTGGCGAAAATAATAGCTGAATCCAACGATATAGGTGTCAAGGGGTTTTAAAATTGTCTTTCTAATCACGCCAATAAAATAAAGGAAAGCGAGTGGTTGCGCGGTTTATTCGAAAGTAAAATGTAGAATTTTAGTTTCGAAAAACATCTAGTGAAGAAAAGTTATGTCTAGTGTATCGCACTTAATATTAAAGAATCTGATAACTTATTAACTTAAAAATAAGTTTCAACAACTAAATTAAATCAAAAACTGTTTTTGTTTACATACATCGAATGTGAATCAAAATGGATTAAGTTTAGCTAATACTGTGTGACGATTAATGGAGAAACGCAAGTCGAATGTGTATTTATGACGAAGAATATTCATTCACAAGTTAATCTACATGAATCGTACTTATTTAAAAATTAGCGTAAGTTAAAATAGATTATATTGACTTTAAATAATTGAAAATTGTTGTAATAAGTTAAAATTAACATTTAAAGTTATTTTTAATTTTTCAGTTGTGATTTACTTTATTTATAGATAATATAGCCTAAATAATCAATCCCGAATAGTGCTGATATCTTCATATTCGTTAAAATAAATTGATGTCAATTCAGTATTCTATTGAATCTATATAAACGTTAACTTTCTAATAAAACATTATCTATAGGTAATGATTTAACAAACATTAAACTGTTTCAAGAAAGTTTTGATAAATTTAAATATTTAAATATTTTACTATTTTATTTATTTAAACTTCAATAATTTTTCTTATTTAGTTTAATTGTTTTTTAGTATCGTTTTCTTTAGATTAAAAATTTATAAATTCGAAAGTGAGCTCTATAAACGTGCCGTTCTTGTTTAAAGTTTAATTGAAAATCTGTGAAAAATATAAAGAATACTTCTATAATAGTGCATTATGAAAATAAAAGACTTTTGTTTGGAAACTATTATAGCTTTTAAATTAATAACTTGGTTTAGAATTAGAATTATATTATTGTATTTAGCACAAAAAAACATGAAGCATTAATTTAATCAGTATTTTCTAATATAGGAGAATTATAATTTGTTCAGAATCAAATAAAATTAAAAGTATATTTATAAATTGGTAAAATGATGAAAAGCAAATAATATTTTTTTTAAATTTTAATTCTTAATTTTTCTAAAGATAAAACTTTTATGACATTAAAAAATTCTAAATTTTACTTCTATAATAAAGTTTAATTTCTATGTGATTTAGTCTATAAAAATTATATTGCTTGTCTGATGGAACTATTTATACCATTTATATTCATTAGATTTTTTGGAATCAGAACAATTTTATAATATTTTATTAAACCAACAAGATTAGTAGAACTTGTTATTTTTCAATCATCTCTTAAATAGGAGAAGAATAATTTGTGTAAAATTAAAAGTATATTTATAAATTAGTAAAATGAATATAAGCAATTTTTATTTTTTTATGTGAATATAGTTATGAATCTTTTTAAAATTAAACTTTTTAGACATTAAAAAATTCAAAATTTTACTTCTATAATAAAGTGATTAAGTCAATAAAAATTATATTGCTTGTCTGATGGAACTATTTATACCATTTCTATTCATAAGATTGTTTGGAATTAGAATAGTTTCTTATATTTTATTAAACCAACAAGATTTGTAGAACTTGTTATTTTTCAATCTTCTCTTAAATAAGAGAATAATTTGTGTAAAAATAAAAGTATATTTATAAATTAGTAAAATGATGATAAGTAATTTATAGTTTTATATGTAAATATAGTTCTGAATCTTTTTAAAATTAAACTTTTTAGGCATTAAAAAATTCAAAATTTTACTTCTATTATAATGTGATTATGTCAATAAAAATTATATTGCTTGTCTGATGGAACTATTTATACCATTTATATTCATTAGATTGTTTGGAATTAGAACAATTTTATTTTATTTTATTAAACCAAAAGATTTGTAGAACTTGTTATTTTTCAATCTTCTCTTAAATAGGAGAATTATAATTTGTGTAAAATTAAAAGTATATTTACAATTAGTAAAATGATGATAAGCAGTTTATATTTTTTTATGTAAATATAATTTTGAATCTTTAAAAATAAAACTTTTTGGACTTTAAAAAATTCTAAAATTTACTTCTGTACTAATGTGTTTAAGTCAATATAAATTTATATTGCATGTCTGATGGAACAATTTATACCATTAGATTTCATTAAATATTTTGGAATTAGAATAATTTTATTATATTTGATTAAACCCAAAAGTTTGTGAAGTTACCGCACTAGCTCGACCACTAAACTTAGCACGTATTTTATATCAGTTATTTTTTAAAATTTAGAAAAACGTTGACTATAAATTAATTAAAATAATTGTTAGCTAAGATCAAATTGTATAAGAAAGTGAGCTCTCTATGAATCTGTTTTTCTTGTGTGAGTGTTCTGGGAGTGAAAATCGTTAGAAAACAAGTCGTTGGAAAAATTTTATGTACCCAACATCAAAACTATCAGCTGATTTTTATGCCAAAATGTTATCTGACAGATTGTTTATAAAGTCGCATCATTTGGAACATTATCCGAAAGTAATAAACTTTCAATGATTACACCCCAACAATGTCAATCATTTTCATATTTTCTTAGTTTTGAGTTCATATTTTGGTTATTGATTTTATTAGCCATCGGATTAATTCCTTTATTTGGTTCAATAATATCATTTACTGTATAAAACTTTCTTAATTCCTGTTTAGCTCTTCATACGTATTATTATCCAAACAATAGCATCGATCATTATACAAAAAGATTGTATTTTGATATACTTTCATTATTAGAATTTACCCACTTTTTTGGGTTATCAAATAAAATTTAGTATTCATTTCTGATAAAATATTAAACTTATTTATTTAACCAATAAGTTATTTGAAGTTTTACGAGTGTAGAATTTATGACAATTGGTTCGCAATAATACACGAAAGAATAAAATTATATTTTACTAACGAAGTGAATGATAATATTTACGATTACGTGGACTTGTCATTACTTCGCTTAAGTGGTCCTTTCTATTTATGGATTTTTGGCACCGTTCTATTAAATATGGCGTTTATTAAGGTTAAGTTCACACCAGAAATTGAGGATTTATTCCGCTAAATCATTAAAGTGTTCTAAGTATGCCACTCCCACTATTCCTCTATGATTAACATTTCTCTGCATTAAAGCGGAAAAGACAGCTGATCACTGATTCACACGCTATTCTTAGCTATGTTTAATAAAAATTAATTTTAAATTTATTTTAATGTGAACTGTATGTATAACTGATAAAATGTGGCACTGGTATGAGTTGTAGTGATGATGAGACTCGGGTTCCAGAGGTTCCGGCCAGAACATCAGCCTAAGCCTGAGTCACCCTATGAGAACCTGAACCGCTAGCCTAAAATAAAATTAGAGCACGAACCAATATATATTGTGCCACAAAGAGTAATAAAAAATGTTTTTAGTTTTGATCAAATGTGACCCAATGCCCGAAACTAACCCGTTTTTTATATAAAAATTCATATTTGTATCAGAAACTGAGCCTAAGCCTAAGTCTCTCTATAAGAACCTGAACCTAAAACCTAAAATAAAACTAGAAACTGAGCCCGGACCTGAGCCTTTTACCTGTTGCCTGAGTCCGAGCCTCGAGCCAACTCATATATATTTCGCCACAGAAGATCAATAAAAAACTGTTTACGACAATATCAAATGACATTTTATTTTACGTTTTTTAGTTTAATGTGGTATATTTGATAATCAATGTAATTATTATTTCACAAAAAATTATAAAAATTCAATTTTTACGAAAATAAGTGATATTAAATTGTAAAATATTTGTTAGAAATGTTATTAATTTTGAAAGTTAGAGAGTCTTTTTATAGGCTCCAGGCTCTCGTAATCTGAGCCTGAGCCTCGAACCTCAGGATCAGGCTTCCAAAGTAAGAAATACGTACCCAAGTCTTTTCAAAATTTATGAACCCGAGCCCGGCTTCGCGCCTGAGGTTTAGTTTAAAGTTCAGGGTTTAGTGGCTTTCAGGCTTTAAACCATAATCCCTAAGGTGGACTTAAGGTGATTGTGGACTGTGGTATGTGATGACAGCGTGAGAGTTATTACCGTATGCAATACTCGACAATAATAAGTTGAATAATGATGAAGTGGTTGTACCAATACGTAGTTACGATTGATACCAGGGATGCTCATATACTGTTGATATCTGTTCCAGAAGAATGTGATTTTCGTTGATGGTGTCGTTAACAAATGATTAAAAAATATGGTAAATGACTTAACGTGGAACGTGTTATCTTATATCCACCATCTTATGTATTGTTAATGTATTGTTTATTCCTATAGTTACAATTATTATTTTGAAACACAAAATATTTTAAAAAATCCAAATTTAGTTTACATTTATGTAAAATATTAATTTTAAATAAGGATATTACTGTTAAATATAGATTCCCTGATCTACCCTATCTTTTCTTAAGTGAAGGTAAACTGAATTCTTGTTTTAAGCTGTTATGCTGTTCGATATATTTTCCATTTGTTTGCTTTCCTCCAAATAATTTTTCAACACCAAGTGATATTGCATTTTTTGGACAAACTTATTTTTTACGTCATCAAATTATTAATTATTTTCGATTGAATTTTTTCGTCAATTTTCGAAAACAACATAAACCTATATGCCTTGAATTATTTGTAATAGTAGTTGGGGACATTTTTGTTTTTCTTGTTGATACCAGCTATCGGGTGTTTGTTGGTGTGAAAGTTAATGCAATTAATGTTTTCGTGGGATATTTTCGTAGTATAGGTATGGTATATGCCCAAACCCATACGCCATTCTAACTTCCTATGCACAAAGCATTTTGTAGAAAAATTATAAAAATTAAATTCAAACCTTAAAATATAATAATAAGTTTTATAATATAGACACATAAACTTGATGTTTACAGTTTTATTCTAGATTTATTGCGATATATTATTGCTGCTAAAAGTAATTATGAGTTATAAGTTGATAGCTAAAAATATAACATATCTTAGTTGTTAGAGTTTTGAGCATAAGTTCTTGCTCAAAAATAATGAGCTTTTCCTTGTTATTAATTATTTATGCCTAATCCTTTTTTCATTTGCACACCTCTTATTAAATAGACTGCAGTGGAATAAAGGTATTAAAATATTAGACATTTATATTTATTGATTTAATTTACTACTAATAA
Source organism: Phthiracarus laevigatus (assembly GCA_034700185.1). Classification (NCBI taxonomy): domain Eukaryota; kingdom Metazoa; phylum Arthropoda; class Arachnida; order Sarcoptiformes; family Phthiracaridae; genus Phthiracarus; species Phthiracarus laevigatus. The sequence continues at coordinate 5,475 of JAQIXJ010003766.1, read as the reverse complement.
CACACAAAAGAATTTTTTTGGAAAACCTACGAGTTTAAGAACTAGTTAGTAATCATAATAATCATTATAATTAGTATTAAGTTAATTCAATTGTTGTAAATTTATTGGTCCGCATTATTCTTTAAAGATAATGTTACATAAGTTATTTGAGAAGAGTGTATTAACAACCGATAGTGTGTGTACTCATATAAAACACTTTTATTGTAAAATATAATCAAAATTATTACAAAAATATTCGTTGACAATAAAAATTAAATTTCAAATAACCTTTTTTACCATTTTATTAAAATATAAAATCGCGATTTTAAGGTAATGTTGTCTAAGTTAACTTCAGTTTGAGAGTAGGAATTATTTGTCTTCTTTTTTTCGAGATATATATATCCAATTCTTGTCTCGATATCACATACGGTTATACGAAAATAATTTAAATTTTGGCAAATATGCGTAAATATCGGTATAAAATGAACAAAAACTATCAATAAGATACATGTGAGTTAATTTATTGCAATTATTCAATAATTTCACATTTAAGTTGCAATTATTTTCAACAATATACACCGTTATTCGCAAATATTTGAGTTGTGAATAGCAGTTAATAGTTGTATGTATAAATCGGATGTGATTTTACAGAAGGAAAGGTTTAAATCCAAATATTTTACTAATTTATTACTGTTGTGTGCGATTTCCTTAATACCATTAACGAATTGAGTTAAATCATTTATCGATGCGAATGTATAGAGTAATAATTTTTCTAAATTCTTCAATTGCGATATTTGAGACATCAATTCATAGCAATTATTCATAGACATTCAATTCAAGTTAAAGACTTTAATATTAGAATATCTGGCGACAAATAAACCTACTAATCCTATGTTATCGAAACCTATTAGTTCTATAACTTCAACTAATTTTGGCAGTAATACTCCATTATTCCCACATTGGCTACCAATCAAATTATTTAAATGAGCGCAATTAATACTTAGTAAATTTGGGCAATAGTCAAGCAATTTATAATTGTTGAAATTAATACCAAAATGAATTTTTTCCAAAGTATTTCCACATTTGCGTCCAAAATTGTGCAAACAATATTCCGAATTGGTAACCCGTTCTTTGTATCCAAACTCTATTGATCTTAAATGATAACAGTTTTCCGCAATTATAAACAACAACTCATCGCTTGTCTCCTGATTATCAACTTTCATATCGAAAGTAATATGTGTAATATTGTTGCACTTTTTCAATAGAATTTCAATATTTGAATTATAATTATTCTGATATCTGCGTTTCGTAAACTGTTAAAAAAATATAAACATTATAAAGTGTTCACAAGTTAATTATACTGAATCTGTTAATAAAGTGCATTAATGATTCATGTGATTAATTTTGTTTTGTTAAACTAAAAACTAAACTTTTATCAATATTAGAAAGTGGACGATTATGGTATAAAATATTTAGCATAAAAATTTTAAATACTTAGTAAAATATAATTTTATATTTAAAATAAGTAGAAAATTATAATTCAAGTAAAATTGAATTTTTCAAATAAATGATTCAGTATTATAGGCTAATTGTCTATTTTATAGTATGAAAATACCGTTGAAATCAAATCTTTGAAAATTTTTAAATACAGTATATTTATTAAAAATTTTACGAATATAAACAACAGTGTACTTGCATTTTTTAAGTTAAGGCAAACATAATTATGTTGATAGTTCGGTGATCTAAATTTAGTATTATTTTCATATAAATTCAACCGATGTTGCCTTCGATACACTACACGTTTGAATTGTTTGTTAACGCATTCGAACTTAATTTTATCAGAAAATGATAAATACATTAATATATTTTCGCACAAAACATCGCCAAAACGCGAAAAACTGTCCGTTACATCCATATTAACTAACAATACTTTGTAAGTCATTTTTAATTTAAATTCACTTTAATCAAATTAATTATTTAAATATCTATATTATGCCAAATTTATAAATAATGTTAATACTCTATTGTTAGTGTGCTTATAAAGTTGTTTTGAATGAGTCAATTATAGGAATTGTATCTTAATTTTTATCATAAATCAATATAAACACAATATTCCTTCGTACAAGTGTATAATATATATCTACAATTTTATATCTATTGTATATTAAGGCTACTTAGCGTTGATTCATGGTTTGCTTTCAAAGATCGAATAAAATTTCTATTACCACATTTATCGTACTATAGCCCGCTACCCATGTATTGCGGGCACATTACTTCCCATATTATAAGTAAAATTAACATTTTACAGCCAATTATATAACGTAGTAAATTAACAATATGTTCGCTCCATAAAAAATCCATTACCAGCACATCATTACTGTTCGCATATATTTTCTGATAATTTTTATTGTTAAGCCATAAATACATGTATAACAACAAATTTTGTTTACAATTTTGATTTAAAATCTTATAGAATTGAATTTAAATTTACAATTATTAAATATGGTAACCGTAAAGCTTCACGTGGGTATAGCGTTGAAGAATAGCGTGTACAACAATGGAGTCAAATAGAGTTAGATGAACAGTTTGACAGTTCTAAGAGAGAAGTTATCCCAATCTTAATATTAATAAAATGTTAAAACTTTTTTTAAAAAGATTATATACTTTGTATAGTCCGCATCAGTTTTATTGCCTGCATAGAAACAATTTCTTGATTTTAATGTTGTTTATGTATATCACTATTATAAAGCGTTTCATTAATATGTATTTAGTTAATATGTAACATTAAGTGCGCAAACTCTTTACTATAGCAAACAATAACAATATTTTTTGATGCATAAAAAACGTTATGTTATTGCTTATAGTTTTACTTAATTTTCGAGTTAGGCAATAATATTGAGAATTTTTTCTAAAATAGAGGCAATTTTTCTAAGCATTTTGGCTGAAGACGAATTTTGAAAAGTTCAACAGGGAGCGCTCAATAATTAAAAAACTTTTTAACTAAAATAAATAATTTCTTCTAAACGAATAAAGATAACAAGATTGTTTTTTCATTAAAATTTAGATAAAATTAACTAATTTTAAAATATAATTTTTATAAATTTTTAAAAAAGTTTTTTGATTTTTTTTTAATTTTTTAAACTTTTAAAAAATATTTAGTGAGTGTTCCCGAGAACTCGGCCACCATAAACAGAGGTAAATCTTGTAGCACTTAAAGAGTAGATATTTATCAAAAAAAATTTGTTTCAAAAAGTGAAGGGAAAATTGTCAAATTTAACAAAAACATAGTCTAGACAAATTTTAACTTAAGTAAAAAGTAGTAAGTAGTATGGTTAGAACTCAGGCCGAAGCCTTTTAGCGCAACAAAATCCAAAATGGATTTTTGTTAATTTATCGATAAAACACATTAATTGTTTAATAGATTTATAAAGGAGTATTTGTAATATTATGGACATAAATTACGTTGAAAAATTTAAATTTCTAGAAAAATGAAATAATTAATTTTTATTTAATTAAAATATAAGAAGAAACATTTATTTGCAATAAAAAATATGAAAATAATAACTTCATTTTTCTAGAAATTTAAAATGTTCGACGTAATATATGTCCATATTATCACAAATACTCCTAATTAAATCCATTAAACAATTAATCATTGTGTTTTATCGATAAATTAACATAAAAATCCATTTTGGATTTTGTTGCGCTAAAAGGCTTTGGGCCGAGTTCTCACCATACTACTTTCTACTTTTTATTTAAGTTAAAATTTGTCTAGACTTTATGTTTTTGTCAATTTTGACAACTTTCCCTTCACTTAAAAATCCCAACTTTTTTGATAATAATCTATATAAAATTAGCTATCATGTGACCCCAGTTTATGTCGTGTGAGACTTCTCTAACATTTTCTAATTTTATTTTGAAAATTTTGAACTTCTAAAAAGTACCGAAATAATCATTCCAAAATTTTTTAAAAATAATTTTCTTAATCAACTTAAAATAATTTAAATTATAGTGAAAAAAATGGTTTTAATATCTTAAAAGATTTCTGAGATAACTAATATTTTATCAAAACTATATTTTTATTCCTAGACGTCCCCCTATAGAAATTTTCAAAATTCGTTTTCAGCCAAAGTGCTTAGAAAAATGTTCTCTATCTAAAAAAATTATGATCCTGAGTTATTTTCTAGGCCACTTCTCTATAGAAGTTTACCGTATCTCCATTTTAGTTTTATTGGACATAATTTATGTGCGATAAATCTTTTATTTGTGAGTACATATTAATGAAATGGATATTAATGAAATTATTTACAATATAGTCCGTAAATACAGATCTAATAAGATTAAATGTTTCTCTCAAAATATAGAAATCTTTGTTTTCATTTCCAAAGTTTTTACTTATCCATCAAATTAATTGATTGTTACGTTTTCTTGCTTATTGCACTCTTGTCAGGCGATCGTGTGGTTAAATTTAAGTTAATAATGTTTTAATATATTAAAGTGACTATATTTTTAGAAGTCAAAATAATAGCATTTATAGCATATTTATTTCTTAAATTATATGCATATCATTGTTATATATGAACGAATCACATAGTTTTGAGTCGTTTAACTCCATTTATAAATCCTATTATTTGCTATTTTTCAGGATAAATGGTATAAAACTATAACTTCTATTTTCTCCGAAATCAAAAAATTGTCGTTTAAATCTGGTTAGTTTTTGTTATCATTTCACCAAAATTATTTTAAATATCCCTGAAATACCTAATAACTTTTTTTCAAAATATAATAAACTAAGTTAGATTTACAAAATTGTTAATATATTGGAAAAGTAATCATATAAATGCTATTTTTAAGTTCTATTTTTGTCATTTTTTATTACTGTTTATAGCGCTATTTTTATAAATTATAAATGCTATTATTATGACTCCTCTAATCAGGGTGTCCCAGAGTGTGCCGGTCAGGTGGGAGGTTACTTTCCGACTTTTCAAAATTTTAGAGGAGGGGTCAATAGAATTTTACTAAGTTGTGCAATATTATTTACTATCAATCTATTCTTTAATTTACCAAAAATATGGAAATAATAGTTGAATTTCACATGAATTTTGTAATTTCTTCATGAATGAAATCCGCTTTTTTATTTCATTTACTACATTTATTTTGTTATGAAAAACTTTTATATTAGGCGCAACGAGATATCATAAAATTTATTGTTGACAAATAAAATAAATAAAATGATAGTAAATAGATTTGTGTTTGACTGAATTACGTAACTTCCTGAAAATGATAGACAATAAACATTATTATATGTTAAGTGTATTGCAATGAGTATTACGTAATGCGATTAATACAGATTGCAGTAAATAATTTTTTATCGATCAACTAATTCCATCCTTCTTTATACAGTAGTTTCACTATACGTACACTGTATATGTATTTTATACTTGTATTCCGCAAAGCACTATACAAGTAACGGTCACAGTTTAACGTGGATACCGT
>JAQIXJ010003765.1:0-12050 GCA_034700185.1 Phthiracarus laevigatus | reverse complement strand
TCGTATTCAAATTGACTTAAATGGTGTGCCCATCTCATAAGACGTGGCGGCAATACTGATTTAGTTGATAACCACTTTAATGGTAAATGATCTGTAACTATAGTAAACTTTTGTCCAGTTATATGAAGTTTAAATTTATCAGTTACGTGTATTATAGCCAGACATTCAAGCTCACTAATACTATAATTCTTTTCTGCTGGTTTGAGCAACATACTTGAATATGCGATAGGTATCCATTTCCCATCAACTTGTTGTTGTAACATTCCCCCCAATCCTATTCCGGATGCATCACATTTCACCCTTAATGTCAATTCTGGTTTATAATGAGTTAACGTTGGAAGCGTCGAAATTAATAGCTTCACTTTATCCATACATTTAATTTGTTCCTCAACAAAATCTTTTAAAGATAATCCCTTTTTTAGTCATGCGCGATAACGGCTCTGTAATTGTGCTCCAATTCTTGAAGAATTGGTTATGATACCCTGCCAACCCTAAAAAACTTCGAACATCTTTCACACATTTTGGTATTGGAAACTTATTGATAGCATTCAATCTATTTGGATCTATACGAACTCCGTGTTTGTCAATTACATGTCCTAAGTACACTACCTCTGTCAATCCAAAACTACTTTTAGATGGTTTGAGTGTGTACTGATGTTTTCTTAGCCTTAACTTGTCTCAACCTGGTTATAAGACCATCAAAATCTTTAGCGAAAACAATTATATTATCAAGGTAGACGAGATACGTCTTCCATTTCAAACCTGCTAGACATTTGTCCATTCCACGTTGGAAGGTACTAGGAACATTCTTTAAACCGAAACACATTCGAAGAAACATAAATAAACCGTCGGGTGTCATGAATGCCGTTTTTTCCTGATCACGTTAGGCTATCATCATTTGCATGTAGCTCGACAAGCAATCGAGTAGGACGAAATAACATGAATCACCGATTGCAATTAATGCATCACTTATACGTGGAAGAGGATTTTAGTCTGGTTTCGTAATAGCATTAAGTTTACGACAATCAATACAAATTCTTTTCTCTTGTCTTCTTGTTTTTTGGTCAATGCTTTTTTTATCTTTAATAATAATTGAATATGCCCATTCTGATTGTGTCGGTGCTGCTATACCCATCTTAATCCACTCTTCGACTTGTTCATTAATTAACTTCCTTTCAGATGGTGAACACCTGTAAGGACATCTGCAATTTACTGGTTTATGATTACCAGCATCAATAGTGTGTTCCATCACATCGCATACACCAAAGTGAGATGGATCAAAACCAAAAACATCAATATATTCATTTACTAGATCTTGAATTGCCTTTATTTGGTTTTTCATCCAAATTTACTCCAACATTAATTTTCCCTCCAATTACATCCACAGGTTTCACTTCCTTTTATATTTTGTGTGAACCTTACTTTATTTTACCAATATAGGTGTAAGCGGGTAAATTTACAACTTGATTACTATTATTAACTAAGACTAGGGTTGGTTTATCGTCTTCCCAATGGAGTCTTGTAACCAGATTAAATTTAAACTCTAGTTTGTAATTGGGAATGTATTCACAAGGTGTTGGAACATTTCGTTCATTGTTTACAGTTTCAACTTTACTGGGCTTTAGTTGAATGCCTTCAACTTTCTGTATTGTTATTAATAACTTTTTCTCATCCGTTCCACTAGTTTCCATATCGTCAGCCTCAAGAATTTCTTCAACATAAGACAATTTTATGACTTGTTGTTTATTTTTCCTATTCTTCATTTTTATAATCTGCTTATCAGTAATACCTTTTTTAGTAATCTTTTTATTCTCAGGTTTAAGAATGTCTTCATTAATTAAGAAACAATCATATTGAGATTCTGAAGAATTAATTTCCCTTTTATCAAGCGAGATTATATCATTTATATTAAAGTCTCTATTATGAGTACCTTGAGTTAATTATAAATCCCTATTAGTATAATTTACCAAGCAGAGAATCAATTCTCCTTTTTCAACATTAGAATGTGTTACGTTTACTCCAAGACCGCGTTAATCAAGAATTTTTTTGTTGGTAGTAACAGTCCCATAAGCCCGATTTATCTTTCGACCATCACTCATAGCAACCTTTGAAAATTATGACTCATATGGACTAAGTGTAATATCAGATTCTACATGCAATCTTTTTCTATTCCCATTCTTATCACTTTCTGAATATTTTAAATAATAGGGTATCGTAATTTGGTTTGATGATATTTTCACAAAATGAATTATTGTTGGAGCTTTGGTATTGAAATTATTACCCAGAAGTAACCCATAATGGAAATTCTTTTTCACCATTACTTTCAACTTAAACGGTTCGTCAATATATTAATTAGGAATATATATTTTAACGTCTGTCAACCCATCGACTTTTATTGTAGAAAGATCAACTGATTACCGAAATATGGTTTTATATAGCAATCAAGTTTCAATGCAAGATTAAGATCAATTATCGAACCCATAGATCCAGTGTCCAGCAAAGCTACAACTTGATTTTCAGGAAGATTGACACCTACAATGATGTATAGCAATTCACTTCCACAATCTTTAGCTTCAACCACTACTGAACATTTGCAAAATGCACACCAGCAATGTTTGGCTCTTCTGGTCAACCTATCAATTACGATGGGATCTGTTTTTTACCTTTTAATATTGTTCACCAAAAACTGTATTTATTTTTGTAGTTTTGGTATTCAATACTTACGGTATGTAATATTTAATGATTTTCCAGCGCTGGAAATACTAATAATTTATATTTTTCGTTTTTAGATGATTTCAATTATGTTCATTGTATATCAACTATTGCTATTCGTTTGCCCATTGTTTCGTTACTGGCAGATATTAGATGTTTCTTACAAATGCAATCAAAACTATAGAAAACGGCTGACATCACGAATCGGAGATTGGTTTATCGTTCAGTTTATTGCTTTTAATATAAAACCGTCAAATAAGTAAAATTTAATTTACTTTCTTGCTACTATGAACTATGATAGGAATGGCAAACGTCATTATTTGAAAAAACTTTTAGTAAACCCAACCACAACAGTTACTATAGAAGATGATCATGAATGGGAATGAATGAATGTTTTAATTATTCAATAATTTAGTCTGTTTAATATACTTTTTTAGTTTATATATTCCAGCGCTGGATTTTATATTATTTTAAAATGTTTAAGATCCATTAAATGTTAAACGTTACTCTTGTGAGAATAAACGAATGAAGGTGAAAGATCAAGTTTAAGATTTAGCGGTAACACCTGAAGAACTTTCGGATGAGTATGACAAATTCACTAAAGGCAGAAAACACACTTGTGTTTTGAAAATGATGATGTTAATTAGAAATCTTTATAAAATCGCTGTTAATTATAATTTCAAAGAATTTATAAACTTAGAGTTAGAGGATAATGATCCTAAAAAACAGAGTTTAATTTATAATTAAAATACTAGCTTGGTCAATGAGAGTTAAGGGATTAGGTTAATCTAAGACCGAAGCCAAAAATAATGCAATGTTTAATCTTCATAAAGATTATGTAAAATATATTGAATACAATAGATGTTAACTACATTGAACGGTTTATAATGCGTAATAATTTTTATTATTTAAAATAAATTAACTAATTATAAGTCTCTTGTTTGTATTAAGTGTTTTCCAGTGCTGGAGATTCCATTATTATATTGAAAATATATTCTAACAAGTCTAAAGTTTGCAGCATAAATGAAAATATACTCATATTTAATAATGAATAACAAAATATGATATCGAAAATTCCAGCACTGGATCGTAATGTCATTAAGTTTTAAATCAAAATCATTCTCACAAGTCTAAAGTTTGCTGCATAAGTGAAAATATAATCATATTTAATAATGAAAAACAAAATATGATATCAAAAAATCCAGCGCTGGATCAAATGTCTAGAGTTTGCAATATAAATATAATTAAAATTTCGAAACAAAATCATTTGAATTGTGAATGTGCCTTTCTATAACATATAACATATTTGAATAAGTATTTAAAGTTATAATTTTAGTCTAATTGAAATTATTCAATTTTTAATTAAGATGAATCGTGGACGGGGTAGGGCACGAGGTCTAGCACATGCTATAGGGTTGACGCGTACAAGCATTGAAGTTGATAATTCGAGCGAAAAGAGTGGACATGATAATAAAGATTAGAATGCATGCTTCACTTATGTAATAAACATTTTATTTAAATGTTATTTTTCCTTTAGAATGAATCTGAAGTATTTGTAAGCACATACCGCGGAAGGATGGGAGGTCGAAGACCAACAGGTCTTGAACATCAAAGTGAAGTATTATTAAACCAGCGCTGGTATTACTATAAACCTCATAATATTTTCGTTCATATCATTTATGTAATTGATTGGCCAACTGTTGTTACTTCAAGTTCTAAGCCAACAACAAGAAACTATGTTCCAGATCTTAAAACAGATGAGCAGGAAAAGGAGTAATGGGATTTCGACCATGGTTTTTATTCATATCGTGAAGCCTCACGTGATACAGTCGCTTCGACAATAATCGCTCCGACAATTGATCCGCGAAAATACCGCATTGATTCGCCTAATCCGCCAATAAAATCATACGAAGAGGCCATTATGAGCTTAAAAATAACAGATAACGATTCCAGCACTGGAGATAAAGTAAGCACTGACATGAGTGTGAGGCCCAAACAGACTAAACAAAAACCCGTTCCGAGAACAACAAATTTGATAGAAAAAATCTCTTTTAAAATTCTCAAAGTAGAGATCGGTAAGTCTTATATCCAGCGCTGGATTTTTATAATTACTATTAGCATTGTTTAATAATTAGGTGAAAATCGCAAAAAATTATTCAATAGTATTGCTCGGAAATTTAATTTAATCTTGGTGCCAATAGATAAAAAGTACACAAACTTCATTAATGTAACACTCTATGGTGAGGAAAAAAATAGAAATGCCACTATAAAAGATATCGTAGCAGTTGTACCATCAATCGATATCTTGGACCACATTCATTGTACCATTTGCTACCACACTGGACATAATGCAGGTGAATGCATAAATTGCGGTGTGTGCAGTTCATCCGGGCATATACATATTAAGTGTCCACATAGAACTGTTGTTCTACCGGTTAAACCTGTTCCATCCAGCACTGGAGAGTTAAATGAATATTCTGCTGGAGCACACAATTGATACAAACAAAAGAAAGAGAGTGAGCCTGAAAAATATGGCCAATGTAAAGGACATAAAGGCGCTTATTTCGTGACAAATAACATTGATGTTGGTACATGGTATAAGCCAGAAGCACCAAGAGAGAGACATGAACATGCGTGCTTTTATAATGCAATTGATTTGGAAAACTGTTGTGGGTTAGAAAACTCAAGAGAAAATCCACCTGCAATTGTAGTTTTACATGGATATATAGATGGAACATCTGGTTGGATGGCGAGTTCGTTTTCCAGTGCTGGAATTAAACCATTATTATTGATATACTTATTGTAATTTCTAGGTTAAATACTGTGCATTCATTAAGTCAAGTGAGAAAAGTTCTAGTATTGGTGGCAATGTAACCAGGCTTTTTCCAGTTCAAGTTAAAAACGTCATCGATCTACCAACAGTCACACGCGAACTTTATGCGATTTTGAAGAAATCGAAAGTTCAGATTGTGTTCACACATGGTGGTACTAGTGATTTGACAGCTTTAAATATACCAGAATACGAAATTCATGCTGCAGAGGGCCCAATGACTTGGTTAAAGGCAGAAAAAATGTTCTCCCACTTGACCAGTTTCATATAGGTTTGTATGTTCTCATAAAATCCAGCGCTGGAGTTATAATTTTTTGATTTATTATTTTCATTAAGGTTATAAAGATAAAACTCGCTCAACATTGAATCGTGTTAATACTAAACTTCGAGATATGGTTTACGCGTACGATCCACAACATGGAAAAATTCAAGAGTTTGACACTTTAATGCGTCCTTTAGTGGTCTTAATCCCGAAATGGTTGCCCGTTGGACTGGAATACTTGGTTTTAAGTTGTTTTTTAGAAACGGTCCAAAGCTTTCAATGTTAACATACAGCCAGATATTTAGAAGTATGTTCACTCCAGTGCTGGATTTGGTTATTTACTAACTATTTTATTTTAATAATAGGATTCCAAACTTTTGTTCATTCATATGAAGGCCAACAATTGAAATTGACACAGAAAGATCGCAAAAAGAACGACTATGATTGGATTGTTGAAGACGATGATACGAGCTTCTGTCCAGGATAAGAGTTAATTTACATTTCAACAAACAATTAATATTTTAGATATTTTTAATATAAGTGCTAATCATTTAATCAATAAGTCATTCATTCAATTAACACGTTGTGACAACAATTATCAGTCAATTCGGTTACGATTATCATATCATAAATAAGTGGTCACAACATATGGCGCAGTCAGTGAAGAACCTGTAAAAGACATCATACGCGGAACAAAACCAACAAAGCGATGAAGACTACAATTGGAAGCGAATAAAACAATTGAAATCAAATCAAAATTAATTAAATTTAACCGGAGTTCGTGGGCGTTATAAGCGGTAATGCGGAAATCAAGACAAACACACAAGAGATTCGACATATTATTGTTGTGGGCGTAATCAGCGTTAAACCGGAAGTCATAACAAACACAAAGGAAATACGAAATCGTATAAAATTATTAATTAAATTAATTAAATTGATTTAAATTTATTTGAGGGCAAAATACTAGAAGACTTGATTAAATATAAATATGATCAGACATTGCAATATTTTGGGTGTCTATCAGATCATATAATTTTTATTTCAAGAATAATAGTAATTTATTTAATTGAATAAAACGGAGGACAACAGAAGAATCCAATCCAAGAGAACCACTAAACAACCAATCGATTAAAAATCATTGCATACAACTGAAAGTAAAGTCTTAAAGCCATTATCAGTCATTGAAGAGCAAGAATTAGAAGATAATTTGAATTTAAATCAAATATTTGACGAAAATAATTCTCATTCAGTCGAGACTATCGAATCATCAGAGAATATAATGTCAACAAAAGATCCTAAACTTCAATTATTTGATGGAACAGATAACAGTATAAGCGTTAAGAAATGGTTACCAATATTTGAATTAGCATTCATTGATAAGGAAGACAAAGTAAAAGTCAATAAATTGTTTTCATACATAAGCGGTACAGCATTATCATATTATTCATCACAATTTTCGAGTAAACTGTTAGCAAAAGAGGCAATAACTTGGGATGAAGTCAAGAAAGCATTCATTAATCGATTTGATACTCAATTGATATCTCCACTAATCAGCGCGAGACATCGAAAACTTCGAAAGGAGGAGTCAATTCGGAAATATTTTGACGATAAACTCGAGTTACTCGAACAAACAGGTCTAAACTCTGAATTAATTGTTGATGAGTTAACAGAAGGCTTACCACTTCATTTACGGAAAATCTTATATGCATCACAAGTCTCTAACGTACAACAATGGTTAAAAGTAGCATCACGTGCTGAAGCCGACAATCAACTGAGACAAGAGTCAGATAAGAAATTCAATTCATATTCTAAGCATACATCTAATTGCAATATAGAACATTGCGATAAGATATCCAGTTCTAAAGCAAGCGATGATAATAAGAGTACACCGAGTACTAGCCAATCAAAACGCAAACCTTTTAAGCCATGCTTTATCTGTAAAAAGAAGGGAATAGCTAAAGCATATCATTGGCACAATGAATGTCCAGACTATAAGCCTAAAGCAAATAATTCTGAAACCAGTGAAGACAAATCAGACACAAGTGAAATATCTCAAGTTACAACTATAGTTCAATCAGTTAATAGCACAGCATTCGAGCATTCATTAAATCAATTTATTTTAATTCCTGTATAAACAAATGGAATTGAGTACAAAGCAGTTTTAGATACGGGTTCAACAGCTAACATAATTAGCCTTCAAACTGCTAAAAGTTTCAATTTAAAATTCAATTATAAAAATAAAGTGAGAATCGATACAGCAAATGGAAAAGATATGTCAGTGGGTAAAGCATTGTTACCAATTGAAATATACAATGTAAAACATAACATTGATGTAATCATATTACAATACTTCAGTTATACATTATTGTTGAGCGTTAATATTGGTAAACAATTTCCAATGTCGATCGATTTAACTAACAAAACAGTTTACAATTCAACTCTTAAACATCTATCTACAAACCCAATTGAAATAACCAACAAACACATGTTTAAGCAAAAGAAGGCAAAAGCAAGTGTTACATGTTTGATTACGAATCATCAATCGTCCAATACTGATTACAACATAAAAAGAATCAAACCACAACCAGCAAAGATTAAAGCGATTACAGATTATCCACAGCCAACTAACAAAGATGAGTTACATCGATTCATCAGTTTAATAGGATACCATCGTAAATTCATTTCACACATTTCTGAGAAAGCAGCTCCAATGTACTACTTAATTCGTAAAGAAATACCATACTTTTGGGGAAAAGAACAAGAAAATAGTTTCACAGATCTTAAGAATGATTTGAGATCTGAACCATTTCTGAAAATCTTTGATCCAAAGTTAGCTTCTGAACTAAAAACGGAAAAAAGTATTATTGGTGTATATGGAATTCTCTATCAAGAAAAACATACAATAGAGTCAACTGAATTTAAAACAGAATCAAAATTGTCCGATGTTATAAAACAATGGCAAACAGATTCAATTCTAACGGTAATCAAATCACTCGTTTTAAAAGATAGATTCATTAGTAAATGATTAACAAGAATGAACATTAGTATTGAGCTCACTTTAGTTATTATATTTTATTAATGGAACCAATATGTATATTAATCATGTCAACAATCTTTATAGTGATAGAAAGTAACAGATATCGATAGATAACATCTAATTTTACAGAATGTGACAAATAACGACAGATATCGACAGATAAAACAGATATGACAGATAACGACAGATAACGACAGATAGTGACAGATAACAACAGATAGCGACAGATAACGACAGATAACGACAGATATGACAGATAACGACAGATAACGACAGATAACGACAGATAACGACAGATAACGACAGTTAACGAGAGATATAATAGATATGACAGATAACGACAGATAACGACAGATAACGACAGTTAACGAGAGATATAACAGATATGACAGATAACGACAAATAACAGTCCCTTTATTAAAATAAAGAACAAAATCCCTTAAATCCCTTAATTAGCATAAGAAAAAGGTGGAAATCCCTTTATTAGAGTAAGAAATTGGTAAAATCCCTTTATTAGAATAAAGATCGAAATCCCTTAATTAACATAAGAAAAAGGTGAAAATCCCTTTATTAACATAAGAAATTGGTAAAGTCCTTTATAAGAGTAAAGAACAAAATTCCTTAATTAACATAAGAGTGTCTACATACACACACACACACACATCGTAACCGAAATCTCAAATCCAATATCTGACTTTTTCAAAGTGAGCTAAAAAAATCTTATAGATCAATCAATCCTACAAAGTATTTAATGAGTTCATGATAATTAAACATGAGAAATCAGGACATCCGTTCGATGCAAAATAATCAAGTCTACTATTACAATTAGGAGATACAGTTAAAAAGAAGACTCCTGATAACCATCCCAGCAAACACAAACTTACTCTAAAGTTTGATGCTCCATACAGAGTCACTAAAGTTTTCGATAACAAAGTCAATTTCGAAGTTCCAAATATGAAAACGTATCAGAAATTTAATGTACACAACAGTCAACTCAAACCATTCAACATCCGTGGAAGTATTCTTCAGGAGCGGGGAGAATGATGTGTCACACATTTACATCTACATAGTAGACGTACACTCATAATTATTGTCATTATTATTAGTCATGTTTTATTAGTAATAATGTTAGTATTATTAGTAATTTTATAAAACCATACTTACCTAAAAGTGAAAACGCATTCACTTGAATGCAAACGCTTAAACTGTTCACATTAACTTAAAATTATATATATTTTACATTGAATATTATTGAAATTGTAATGAAATTAAATTGTCTTTAATTGTGGTAACTACTCATGAGTACAGTCATTGATTTAAGTGGTTATTGTCGTCATTCATATCAAAATTAAACTAATCATTCATTAACACGTTGTGACAACAATTATCATTCAAATACGGCTACGATTATCATATCATTAAGAAGTGGTCACAACAATATACAAACTGTTACATTTCTAAAAAACTTATGACACATTATAGAAAATGTTTAGTGAAAACATGTACAATTTGTAAAAACTTTACAAAAATTGAAAAAAATAACATAAAAAAATTTAACGAAAATGTTTTATAATTTACTTAATATGTTTATCTAATTATTTCGATTTTGAAAGAATAGATTAGATTTAAGTTTAACTTGTTCGTCCAATAAACTGTTTTTGCTTCAATGATTGAATCGAAGTATTTCAACTTAAACTGATTGAAAGGTTGAAACAAATAAACATGAAAAATATAAACTAGATTTATTGCCAAAATTGCTGTAAAAGCTGTTTTATTTAACTGAACCATTCGAATAAACAATCACTAATACCCTACAGCTTCATAATAAGATGGCGGTTTGTCGTCATAAGTATCAGTTTGAATATGCGCCAAATTAGTTGCAATAGCAGTCTCAGTTGCAATCACAATATTATTGCGTGAATGTTCCGGTCTATTAATAGTCGAATCACAGTAACCATTGTTAACTAAACTTTGTTGGTCTGTAGTAACCATCGGTGTTGACATACCTTCTAAATTATTGCGAGTGATTGCTTTAATCGAATCATAAAACAGTTGTACCATCACTATTACGCACACAAATATGATGAAATAAATGAGGTAATAGAGTAATACGGTATTCATGTTGACCGCATGCAAACATATTATATACATATAGATTACGGATACTGCACTAATAGTGACGATAAACACGATCAATGGTTTACTCTTTTTCTCTATGGCGTAACCAAGTATTGACCACAATATTATGGCAAACACAATAAAGTATAGTAACGAATAAAAATCGGTTTCATTATTGATTGTGTCACTAACGATATTATTTCTAGTAACTGATGAATTCATTTTACCGAATCCAATACATTGAATACAGTGGCCATTTTTGTATACCACATATTCATTGTACTCACACTTACCGATTTATTCGTGTATCCGTTATGATTCGTGTGCGCATTCCAGCCATGATTTCGGTGAACAATCACGTAACAAAGTAAATTCTATTATTTCTATTGCAAAACTGTATAATGAACAGTCAACTCGGGTTTTGCAAATATCATTAATTTTGTATATCATTCACCACTCACTATACAATATAGTGGATGAGAAAAACGATCGGCGCGTGTGTACACGTGTGTACGTGAATGAGTGAGTCAGCATCCGTTGCTAAGTTATGGAACTATTACTTGATTGTATTGTAAACCGAGTTTGTCGACTAAGCTTAACATTAATATTTTTGTTGAACAAGTATACAGCAAAGAATAGAAAATATAAAAATAAATTAAACTGATTAACCACAAAAGAACAACAAAAATAGTCTTTGAGATAAAATGCGTTTATATATATTTTAATAGAATTGAATGATAGCAACGTTTGATTTAACATTTAGCTTCAAAGCCTTACCATATTTTAGAGGTTGTAAACGTGGGAGGGAATGGGAATGAAGCCAAACTTTGCGAGATGGGAAGGATTCCCGCGAACTCCCGCATTTATTCTTTTCCGCAATAAAACATTTAAAAAATGAATAAAAACAATGTAAGTTTTATAATTTGATATAAAAATTTTAGCCAAACGATATAACCAGAGACGAAAATTTGAGGACTAAAACCAATGTAAATTCAGGAAGGAAAAAGGAAAAACGTGTAAAATTCAGGATTAATCAGGAAAATATATTTTTTATCTCAATTTTTTCAAAAAAAAGTAGAGCTTATGCTATT
>JAQIXJ010003764.1:0-12053 GCA_034700185.1 Phthiracarus laevigatus | reverse complement strand
CTTCAATTATGGTTTCACATCTATTTATTCTAATGTTTTCAAAACAGATTTGTTCATAGAATGCAAATGTATCTTCAATTGTATTTAATTCTATTTGTTTTAAAGTTTTTTGCATCGATTTACCATAATTACCAAAAATATAGCATTTATTGTCAACTGATAGCGCAACACATAATTTAGAATGTATTGTTGCACTGATTTTAATGAATTTAGTTTTTGATTTTATTTTTGTTGGTTTATTGTGTGAAATACAATCGTAAAATATAAAAATAGAATCATAAATATAACCACAAAAATAAATATCTCCATCAGTTGATAACATTAATATATATCTATTACCATTACTTATTTGTTTAATTTTAGTGACATTTAGTTTTATTGGAATGTGTGAGTCGATAATTCTGCGACCAAATATCCAATTATCCGACATCCAACCCCAACCAAATACATCCCCATTTTCATTGAGTGCTATTGAATGCCAATCACCACATGAAATTGATATGAGTTTAGTTGTGTTTTGTACTTCAATCTTATATGGTATTAACTGATAGACATTATTCTTATTACCGCACTGTCCACTGTAGTTACATCCGAACGCAAACAGATAACCATTAGTTGTTAATACAACTGAATGACTATGACCACAACTAATATCAGTTATAAAATATTTACTCAATCCTGCGATTAGTTTTGGCTCATAACAACTATCTTGGGTTCCATTACCCAATTGTCCATATCTATTCTCACCCCAACTATAGACACACCCATTATCTGTAAGTGCCATATAGTGATAACTGCAATCAAATTTAATAATTGTGTTGTTTTCACAAAATGTTTCAAATTGTTTTAATTGATTATTACTTAAATTATAATGAAAAACTTTGTCATCAAATGTAACAAATAATAAATAATATTTATTCAAATAAAATAATTTAATACAATTAACTAATTGTTGATCTAATTTACTAAAAATATCAAATTTATCGATGGCAGACATTGTATGACAAAGCAATTAATGCTATCAGTAAAATGTTTATCTTATCATAAATATTTATATATAAAAAACGTAATATAATTAAGATTTAATAGATGGACCATTGTGTGAAATGATAGCAATATTATAACTAATGTAAATGTTATCAATTGATTGACAAATGAAAATGAAGACATTAGTTTCAAAAACTAATCAAACACAGAAACAAACACGAGTTCGTTTAAATTAAGACAGTGAACTGAAAGTAACATCAAGAGCTAACGAAACGCTCAAACAAACTGATATTCGTTTGGCTTAAGATCGAGAATCATGTAAAATTCATAGAGATCTGTAATGAAGCGTACCTGCACGTGCGTGAAACGTGTCCTACGCTTCCGTGGGTGGATAAGGACTTAATCTGACTTCGTATTACCGATAACTTAATTGAATTAAGATAGTCTTTAAGATAAAATAAAATGATTTTTATTGAGCGCTAAAAGCGATGTCGATTTACAGCGATTTGTAATATTACAGACAAAAGGCGGAAAACAAAATCAAAAAGTAATCTAAATAAAATTAAGGGTAAATCGGTTTATATAGTGGTGCACGCTGTTAGAGAGCGTTGATCGCACCACTGATTTGGTCCAATCAGAGCGTGAGAACTAATCAACTCACTAACTCTGATGAAGAGTTGAATCGACTCTTATGAGAGTGTTCGATAGCTGTCCAGCTAACCTGTACTAAGCTCAAGGTCTCTCATAGAAGTCCATATAACTCCTGTTTTATAAGGAAAATAATTATAAGGTTATTATAAGTGATTTTATAAAAACGGAAAAAAATAATAAAGCGCTGATTAATTATATAATAATAAAACAGAAAAAACGCTCGTAGTTTAAGGACACGTGATCAGATGTGGGGACTTCTAACGTCGCTTTAGATCTTATAGAATAGCTGAACAAACGAGTACTGGTTGAGCCTAAAATCGGGATTTAAAAACAAATTCACGAACACTTGAATCAAATGAAGGAAAAAATAGATTTTTGTTAAATGACAGTAAATTGAATAAATTGCATAAATAAATAAAGATTAGATAACAATTTTATGGTAACCTAACTAAAGAGTTTGCTATCGTATCCGGGTTTTTATAATGTAGGGGTGGTTACCAGATTTCAATATAAACCACAACCATTATTCTGCACACTGCTCTAAAATAGATGAGAGCAAAGAATATCGCCTCTCAATCGATGAGATGGTGAGTAAATGGCACTGGTCTCAAAACTACGCTTATTCTTCATTTTACTATTCGCTAACTTTTCTATAGCTTATTCAGTGTTAAACATCATAAGCGCTTAGAAACAATCATCCATAACCGTGATTAAGGACAATCGATAGGTGCCATAAGCAGTGATGCAAACGCTCGGCAAGAAAAATGACGCTCAAAGCTCGCCCTCAAGCTCGGTAAAATGAGTACGCTCTACGCTCACTTTCATGGCACGCTCGAGCGCTGAGCGTCATCCGAGCGTCAATATATGTGAAATTTTAATAAAAAATGTAGTTTTCATGCATACCTTAAAATGTAAAATGTTCAGAAATACAAAACATTTTTTAAAATTTCGAATTTGTTTATTCAATCAATTTTTAGCTAAAATTAATTATCTATGTTGTAGCATAAATTTTTTATTAGGTTAAGGGGAAAAAATCTTTAATATTTTTAATATATGCTCAGCGCTCATGTTTGCGCTCTGTCAAAATCTAACGCTCGCCGCTCACGCTCAGCACTGAGCGCCATCCGCTCGAGCGTTGTGCATCACTGGCCATAAGTCTATTTAATATCGATGAACTCAAAAGATTATCAATAATTATAGGGTCAGAAATTTTAGTCTTCAATAAAGTGTTTCATATTTAAGTGAAGCCTTTTATTTATTTTATGGTTATATTCCTCTTCAACTCTCCTAATGGTACACAAATCATTACAACTTACTGTAAATATTAATTAATTATTTCACATCAATTTCACACAAAACATATTTTTTATTAAAACAAATGATTTAGTATCTAAAATATTAACAGTTTCGAGTCTAAACCAATAATCATATCAATATATTCGATATTTTAAAATACGAATCTAAATTTTTTAATCACTCAAATGAACTTTTATGGTAATATTTCTAGCGATAATTATATCGCTAATTCGATCATAAGTTATTTCATCATTATTTTTCATGATTAGCTTTTCAAATATATTTGAATAGAAAATATAAGTTAAATAAAAAAATTTTAAAAAACGTTTGCATATTTAATCATGTTTCGGATGAAGAAATTTGAGAATTAACCAAAAATTTAGTTGAACTTTCGGAAGGCATTATTTTCGGGTGCAGTTTATTCCTTAATTTGGGCGATTCATTCTGGTTTTGCATACCGGGAAAAGAAGACACCGAAATGGGTCGCGGGAACCCGCTCTTATCTCTGTTTAAATTAGCTGTGGATAAGAGCGGCGATGGAGGATGAGGTGGCATAGCGTTTCGGGAAAATAGCGACAATGATGGCGATGCCGGCAATGTTTGCTGGTTTATCAATGCTGACTGAACCACAGGTGCTATTGGAGACAATGTATTTTCTAACTGAAAAGTGTTTGGTCGATTCAATCTAGAAAGTATTTTCGGCGAATTAGGTGCCGAAGAATAGGACGGCGGACATATAACGGGCACTCTTTGCAGCGGCGGTGTTGAGAACATAGTAAAATTTTGAGCAGATCCTAATAAAAAATAGATGTTTTATTATGATATTTTAATGGCATAAAAATATGTTTAATAACTCACGGATAGTGAGATCAACGCTGTTATAATCATAATTATCATCATTAAAGTCACTATTCTCCTGATTAATAAATACAACGGCGTCGTGAACTGAATGGTAAACGTGTTCAGTTGGTATATGTGAGAAGAATTCGCTTCTCTGGAGCATTGTTTCGATATGTATTTGACATCCGGACATAATTGTGGTTATGTCTATTTCCTTGAATGTGTCCACTATTTTAATTAACATATCGATTCCAGTTGTGTCGATGTATGAAAACATTGAACAATCTATTATAATATGAGTCGGGAATGAATCTGAAACCGGTATCGAAACCGGATTTCCATTCGCTTTGGCCGTATCTTTATTTTCTTCATTTTGTTTATTTTTAGCTTTTTTAGCTTTTTTCAATTTTTTCTTCACATCACTAAGAAAATTAATAGTTTATTAATGTACACACGATTTCGCATTAATGTGATTATAAATTAACTTTGATCTTACAAAATATCGATAACAGTTCTGGATTCCAATTCGTTTTGAAAGTATTCAATATTCGCAAAATTTAGTGGACCACAAAATTGAAATATCTTGATTTTATCTATTTCTTTAGCTCTTTTGTATTTGTTAATCGGGACATAGATATCGGAGTTATCTATATTGCCAAGAATATAGACTTTCGGTCGTTGAGATTTATAAATCAATAAAATAACCGAATATCCCAGTCCAATATAAGTGCCATAATCAACATTCAGAACAATTACGCTTATGAATGTTACCAACCATATTGACTAAAACAATTGTTAAAAAAGTGGGAAATTAGTTATATCTAAAAAATTACTTTAAGATGACTTACGGAGTCTAATTTGGAAACTTTCCAAAAACGCAAAAATTCTTTCATTTTGGAGAATAGTGATACGAGTGCCACTGTTATACACGAAGCTAATACACACTGCATGAGAAATTCAATATAATAATATTATACCAATTATTTTTCTGATAAATAGTTACGTTCGGTAAGTTTTCGAGAAGAGATCCGAGTTTTAAAATTACCACAACAAGGCAGCAACAGTTAACTAGACTTACGATCTGTAAAAATAGAAACGAGTTAAAAATGGTAATTTAGTAAAATTAGGTGTTATTAACCTGTGTTTTGCCACCTGAAGTGTCTTGAAGAGCACTTCTTGAGAGCGCAGCTGCTGATGGTAAGCATTGGAAAAAACATGAAAATATATTAGTAGCGCCCATAGCTATCATTTCTTGATTAGCATCGATGCGATAGCCATGCTTTGATCCATAAATCTTTGCCACTGATGCCTATTTTATAACAGTCATAAACATACCGGTAAGTCAATTATAAACATTTTAATATGAGTTTAGTTTTTTTAAAGTAAAAATCACATTTTATTCCATTAAATCGACATTTCCTACTTTAACTAAATTTCAGTTTTAAATCCAAACGGATTGATTACAAACCGTGATAATGTACGCCACAATGGCTACGGGTATGCAATTCATCCACATATATTGAAGTAATTTAAATTTTGGAAGAAGTGGCGATGGAAACCTTTTTAAATAAACAATTCATAAAATTCAACATTTAATTTTATTGCTTTAATATATATATACCCATTCGGAATATGTCCCACAACGTGAACATGATATTCTTCCTCAAAATTCAAATAAGTAGAAGCAACAGTACCGCCGATTACGATTAAAAGTTCAATAGGGAATGGTGTCTTGACGCCTAACTTTTGAGTCATCGGATTTACAAAGATCTTAAACAACAACAATATCGCAAGAGAACTTCCAGAGATTGCTAGTGTCACGAGATGTACTTCACCGATCCTCTTAAAAACGTCTATAAACGCCTTAATTAAAGCCAATGGACCGCTATAGTAAGCGTATTCGACACCCAATAAATAGCGTAATTGTGTGGCAAATACATAAATCGATGCCGAACACATAAAACCGCTAATAAACTCTTCGGACATATAATTGCTAATAAAGCCGAGCTGACAAATTCCGCACACCAGCACGTAAACCCCTATAATAGCCGCTACCATTATAGCGATGTCCATATTTTGAAGATCAGAGAATTCTTCATGATTTTTCAATTGGTTTTGTATGTCCACCACTATATTTCCAGTCATCAGCGATACGATAGCGAATGCTCCAAATGCGGCGTGCATTGACGAACCCAAAAAAGTGTATAGCAATGATGGAAAAAATGAAGAATATATTCCATAAACTGGGCTTACGTGAGCTATCAGACTATAGCCCATACCTTAAAAAGGAAATTCAGTATAAAGTTTAATATACTAATAAAATTATTATAATAAAGACTTTTCTATACATTAAATCCTTCATTTAAAATTTATAAAATATAATTACTATTTAATTGATTCTCTTGCAATAAAATTACGATTATATTTAGTATTTAATAGCAGAATATTAGTTAAATCTTTTGGTAAAAATACATTTACGGCATTATCATTCAAAAATATAAAAATCAAAAAAGATAGCTAAGCGAAAATATGAAGTTAACTTTAAAATTCCAATAATATTATTCTAATATATCTTATAAAAATATAGTGAATAACGTTTCTATTCATTATAATTACTTACTTTGTGGAACTTGAAAGATTGCAATAGTGATGCCAACCAATATATCTGCCACCAAATATTCTTTTAAGTCGTACTGTGGTAACCAATTAAGTATTGGTATCAACGATTTTACGCGTCGAGTCCATGTCTTTTTTCTTAAATCTGGCTTCAATTCGTGTATCTTTTCGATCGCAGTTTTATGAGTACTGATTTGATCATATTCTTTGTTAAACTGTGGCAAATTATAAGCATATCTGTGTATATTCAAAGAAGGAGACGGAGGCGCAGATTCAATGGTTCTTATTTCATAACTTTGATTTGGATTATTTTGTGACATTTTGTCAACAAACTTATTTATACAACTGATTTTGAAAAATATACTATAAATCAGTTTTAAGGAAAAAACTGAGGCAAAAATTGTTTGTCTTTGAATTAACTAACGATTGAGTGCACAAAACTAATAAGCGCATCCTGAATTATTTTCGTGTTTATAAGATGGATGATAATTAAATGTGAATATCATAAATAGTTTAATCTTATCTGTAATTTATTATTAACAATAAAAAAAGTTTTGATATAGTTTTATAAGGAACACTCGAAATCATTTATTTTTAATTATCTTAACTCTTTAAAACAAATAGTTAAAAATTACTTCTACATTTTTAGAATATAAAGTAAAAATAATTTCTAACTGCTAAAAATAAAAAATCAAATAATTTTAATCACAAATTTTAATTTAAAACTACCGCAAAATTGTGGAATAATAAATTAAATCTTGGAATTAGAGCGTAGGTTTGATAAAAAAAATAGCAAATTAAGGTAAATGATAAAATCATAGACACAACGATTAGATTACGTTATTTTTAACGCCATTCAGAGATATTAACTGTAAGAATGAATGAGTATATTAATTAAAAGGCATTTATATAATGTCATAAAAAATAAATATATAAAAATTTATTTGTAACGCACAGAAGTTTTAGCGCAAAAATAAAAAACAGATAAAAATGATGTCGCAATTAGATAAACAATTTTTTCTTATTTTTAATTTTAATTCTAACTATTATTTTATAGTTTGTATTTTCGTTAATTAATTTCAAACGTTTGTGGATATTTTCAGGTATGAATAAAGTATCAAATCTTAACAATATATTTTTTAATTAATTAATTCCAACGTGTAATTGATTTATTGTTCCCAAAAAAACTAATATTAACTTATCATCAAAATTCATCACAAAAACGCGTGATATATACGTGCATATCAAGTAATAAAACCAGAAAAATCCGGATTTAAAATTGCTAGAATATTCGAAGAAACATAATTTGATAATATCTGTAAAAAATGTTTTCTGGAAATCTAATAGACAATTCATGCTTAAATTAAAAACAATTATAATAGAAAACTTTAAGAACCCCACAAACACACTTTCTTGCATTTCTTTCCAAATACAAACATATGTAGATTATGATCAGAAATGGATTTTTTATGTCATATTAAAGTGTATATTACGGCAAATATTTTACAAGTTAAGGCATCTTTTTTAGTTAAATTATGGCATTTCTAGCAAATATTTTACAAAAATGTTATAATTTAATACAAATAAGTTAAATTAAGATTACAAAATACTAATTGACTTGAAGAACCAGTAAAAATGGAGTATTCTATATTTTTCTAACTTTTAAAAATTCATCACAAAAAATACTTTTCAATATATAGAAAGAACTATCATTATGAATTGGATGGATGAAATATATATATTAATATTGCAACATGAAAATATTAATTAAATGATAATTAAATATTTCAATTCTTTTCAATTCATATTTAACAAAAATTCTGTGCATTCCATAACAAAAGCCTGAAATATAGATTTTATTGCGAAAATTATTAAATTGAATGTTTATTTTAAAAAATTGCTAATATGCTTTTAATTTGAAATTGTAATAATTTTTTACACTTTAAAAAAGCGCATTACTAAATTTAAATGTAAAACTAATTCACAAATTAAACTCTCACTGCAGTAAAGTTACCTAAAAGCAGTAAAGTTTTGACATTAACTTCCATAAAGTTATATTTTTGTTACTATAACAACTGGCTATCCATCACATCAATTCATTGAAAACAAATCATCTCGTCTATACTGTAGTATATTTTCACATTAATTTTGAAATTGAATTACCTTTTTGCATGAATTAAATCCAAACAACATCTGAGGAAGTAAGGAGTATGACACTGGTGGCGGCAACAGCTGCTAAAGAAATCTGTCCGCTTGAACGGTATAATTGGTTGTATCATATTTATTACGTGCGCGGAGAGTACGATGAATGCGTTAAGCAAATCGAAAAGCGTAATACTTATAGCGAATACGCCACTTATCTGATCGGACTTATTAAGCTAAGACAAGGCGACGCTAACAATGCGCTTAAATGCTTTGATTCGCTTCGGTCCATCAATAATCCCACTTATATTAAAGTTATCGCCAGATGTTTAATGCTGATGGGAAGACACCAGAATGTGTGCGAATTTATTAGGCAATTCGGTCTTAAAGTGGCCCCAAATGATTGGCAATTGTGGTCACTATTGGGTAATTCACTGCTATATATGGGAAACATTTCAGCGGCAAAAGAAGCGTTTCAGAACGCCCTTCAAACTACCAACCAAATCGAGCCGTTCTTGTCATTAGCGCAGTGTCATATCGCCGAATCTGATAACAAGGCTGCAATTTTTGTTCTAAGAAGAGCTACAGAGTAAACCACGTTTTTAAAATAATTTTTTGTATAATTTTTCAAAATTTTTTAGATTGTCTCCTAATGATTCGCAATTAACCACAAAACTTGGCATTTTATTGTTGAACAATGGGATGACCACGAAAGGTGTGGAGAAAATACTTCAAATACAGCATCAAGTTAACCAATCAGACCTGTCTGTGGCCATAGCGATCGGAGCGGTGTTGCAAGAGGTTAAGCAAGACATAGAAGGAGCCCTTTATAGATACAGAGAGACTAATGTGTTCGAAAGCCCTGCGCTATGGAATAATATAGCGCTATGTTTCTCGTTAAGAAAGAAATACGTGGCTGCTGTCAGTTGTCTGAAACGAGCGCTTTATCTCAATCCACTGGACTGGAGGATTAACTATAACCTTGGTTTGCTTAATCTTCAATTGCGACAATTCGCGAGTGCGTTTCACTTTCTGAAAAGCGCTGCTTCGCATTATGGTGCAACTGATCCCAAAATATTGTCTCTAATCGGTGAGTTTAGATTAGAACGCCATGAGATCGGTTTATAAGTATATAATGTCCAATTCTATAAACCTCTTATACTGGTATAACTCGCATCAAACCCAAAACTAATCCAGAGATTATGTAAAATTTACTCGCGACTTCTAACTACAGTAACTTATTCCGAGAATAATTAACCATCAATTTTTTTCCTTTTTTGCTAAAGGCATATGTTTGGAAAATTTAGAAGACACGCAAAACGCGCGTCACGTGCACATCACAGCGTCAAAATCAAGTGGTGAATCGCAAGCGTTACCACTACTTAATTACGCCATATTTTTATTCAATAACGATAAAAACGAGAATAGAGACACTATTATCGAATTGATGATGGAATTCGAGCAGTGCTGGCTTAAGCGAAGACAGAACAGCTTTGAGTTTGATGAAAATATAATGAAAACTGCCACCAAATTGGCGAATATGCTTAGTGTGTCCAAACATATGGCTTGGCTTAAGGAGATCGATGACAATGCCAGTGCAATCCAATCACAAATCACCAGCAATAGCAGCAATTCTTCTAATCTAATAAATGCCAATTCTCTCCCTTTTTCTCAACCGCATCCGATTCTTAGCGCTAATGAATCGTCAAGCGTTGATTCAATCAGTTAAATGTTGTTGCGCTTACTTTAGCTGTTGAATTGGGCTCATGTATAGAAAACCGACTCCAATAATGTAAACTCAAACAATAGTATTAAAAAAAGTTTATTTAAAACTACCTATACAAACTTTTTAGCTTTTTTGCTTTAATTATAATATTTTTATAAAAGCTTTTAAAGGCAAATTTTTTAATATTTTTGGAGTCTGTGTTTTATACGACATTTACTGCAATTGTTGGAGTCGGTTCTCTATACAAACCCCTTGAATTGTCTAATAAAGATGTTGTGCATTATTGTTATGTATCGTAGAATCATTTATGACCGTTATATAGAACACCTTTCCTATTGTTAAAAATTTTTATCCTAACAATAGAGTTTAAAATATTCTCTAAAAGATTAAAGAGTTTAAAGAACAATATAATTATCCGAACTTTGTTGCGCGCGATATCTTTTAAGTAAAATTTAAAGTATTCTACTATTTTGATGTAAAGTTAAAATATTTTGAATATTAAAAAATTAACATAAACTGTTTTATTTAAATATTAAATAATGACAAATTTGGATTTAGTATGTTAGATAGGTTTAATAAATTTGGATGGGCTTGTTAGGTTTGGTTAGTTTTGGTAGATTTTGTTAAGTTGGGTTATGTTGGGTTAGGTTTGGGTAGGTTTTGATAAGGTCTGATAGGTTTGTAAGGTTTGGTTGTTATAATATATTTGGTATATAAAGTATGGTCGGTAAGTTTGGTAGGTTAGGACTTAAGAATATTTATAATAACTTTAAGTTGTAATAGTTTCAACTGTTATTCAGTTTATGTGACACTTTATTGTAAATACCGGTAACTATACTGTAGTTGAAACGACACGCTTTTGTAAATAAAATTTTCTAAATATCATTGTTAGGGTATAATTTTTTCAACAATAGGGCCGATGTTCTATATAACAACCCTAATTACATTTTGTTGTTTTTGATTTAAATGAAGTTTTGCATAGAATTAATAAAATTTTGGCTGATGTGCAAAATAAGGTCGTCAAAAATTTGGCATTTTAAACATTAGGTTTAAAAACCAAAAAAATTTTTATTATAAAATTGCTGTAAATTAAATATATATATAAATTATGGTATAAATAACTGCTCTTCACAACCTTTAGGTGGGCGCTTCGCTGCCCCTCCTTTCCCGCTGAAGCTTAGAAATTATACCTTGAATATATTTTAAACGTATTTATTATGTTAAATAAATTAAATTTATGCCATGCATCGTTAGGGCATGCAAACTTTTTAACGTTTTTGTTTTTAATTCAATTGTTTAATAATTTTATTCTCTTTTAAAAACTCTTATTATTAACGACCATAACATAACCTTTGCAAACCCCAGTTATTTCTATTACATTACTTTTAAATAAAGTCAAGTATAAATTTTTAGATCTATGTGAAGAGATTTTTATTTATAAACAAAAGTCGATTTAATCTAAATTAATGGCAATAAACTATCTAGGGCGTTGTGCTTTATACCGGCCCCATTATTGAATATTTTTAGTTTTTCTTAGTTTTTAATTAAGTTTGCGCGCCGTAGGCGCGCGTGATTAGCAGTTTTGTATACTATTAGATTGTTAGAACTTATAAAATTTAAATTTTTACAACAATGGGGCCGGTATAATGCACAACCACCACTATCTATTTAAAGGAATGTTAGCCGCTATTGGACTTACGTGGGCAGAAATTAAAACTCGATGTCCAGAAGGAATCGTTGCCGCGTGTCATAATGGTTCTGATTCGGTGACCATATCAGGACTTTATGATAATAT
>JAQIXJ010003763.1:0-12056 GCA_034700185.1 Phthiracarus laevigatus | reverse complement strand
ATTGAATTATAGACTTAAAATGGTAAAAAACTACATAAAATCTGGCCGAAATGGGAAAACTAGGCTAAAATGACAAAGATTTATTAATAAAAAAGTGGCATTCCGCTATTTTCAGTAAAATTATTGATTCATAAACTCATAAATGTCTCAAAATCTAGTCAAAATAGTGGAAACTCGGCAAAAATGTCAAAACGTAAAGTTGCATATGCCACTAATAAACGATAATAAAGAGGTTTGTTTTTTTAAAATAATGTTTAACTTATAACAGAAAATATAAATTAATGGTAGCGAGAGAACGTAGAGAGTGAGCGACCATAAACTATCTAAAATTTAAATATTAAAGTCATATATTATGACCGTATCGATCTTGTTTTTGTATTCAAATCAATAGATTTTTTCTAACGAATTTTCTAACGATTTTACCATTTGTTTCTAACGATTAATAAACTATTTTGCACCTCTTTTTCTAACGATTTTCAAGGCATAAATTATAAATAAAAACAAATTTAAATCAAATTGGTAATAATAAAGATTTAAAATTTTAATTTGTTTTATTTATCTGTTTGTACTGTCTTCTAATGAAAATAAAATAATAAATTTAATATAAAAATCAATATTTTATGTTTTACACACCCTTGGAATTTGGAAATATTTTTAGTGTTTTTTATAAAGATTCCCTTTATGTTTTTTCATAGATAAATTTAGATAATATAATTTTCTAAAAATCTTCAAATTAAATACCACGATTCATTGAGTTTTAATTTTTATTAAATAATGAACACAAGATTAATTAAAATTATTAATTAATTTTATATAGAGTATATAACAAATATAAGTTTGACAAAAAAACCATAAAGTTAGAAACAAAAATGCAAATGAATGTTTATATTTATTCTCACACTTTAAGATTTTTATTTAAAGACAAATTGTTTAAGTTAGGTATATAACTTTACTTTTTTATATATAAAAATACTGAGAGTTTTTATATATCGAATTATTTAAAAGTATAACTTTCATAGCAGACATATTTGTGAGATAAGTGTGAGTTAAACTATTGAAAATCTGCTCATTATGATTCTGATAATTTTGTTGATTAAGTAAAAACATTAAAATTAATTCAAATTGGTTAAACAGTAGAATTGTTTGTGAAATTTGGATTTTAGTGCAAACTTATCAATAAATAAACTAAATTTTTGTAATTAACTTTGTGATGCGCACATAATATTGTTCACGTTATCTATGAAATTTTATTAAATACTACATTTAAGAAACCAAGCAATTCTTAATTTAATTTTAATATTTTAAATATTGTTATGAAGAGCTATAAAATTTGTCAATTAGTTTTTTTATGATTTATGCATTGATCTTATAAGAATTGTGTGGTACAGTTTAGTGAATCAACAAGTTTTAATTTATTTTTAAAACTTTAAAGTTTTTATTATTATTTGTTTTTGTTCATAGCAAAGAATATGGATTATTCCTTATCAACATGCTAAGAATATAGATTTTATTTTTACTTTAAAAATCCTAAACAACGCCTATAAAAATCTATAAGATTTTTTTACACTAATAAAAGTTTTAAGTACTTATTTAACTTAATTGCACGCATTTATTTATCATTGAGAAATTTTATTAATAAAACAATTAAGAAATAAACATAAGCAAATCATTTGAATCATGACAACATTTTTTACCTTTGAGTCAATTATTAGGAATGGATTAAATCTCTGTTAATTAAAGTAAAAAATATTAAAATATAAAAACAAGATTATTATTAGTTGTTAACTTTACAAATATTGAAATTAATAAACTACCTTTCGTATACTTATTCACGTATAAGGCAAATAAATGTATAAAAAGGTTTGGAATAACCTTCTATACTGATCTAGTACATGATTAAAATCTGTACAATTGTTTTGAACCTGAGATTAAGTTCCGTTTTAAAAATATCTATTTCTTCACAGAGATGTAATGAAGTCATTCTTTCAAAACATATGGTGTCATGGTTAAATGTTAAAGAAATGTAATCATACGTTTCCTGTCAGGTTTAATGCTGGACGTCCCGTGTATGTTATATATTATGTTAAAATAAATCTTGGTATGCAGTTAGCATGGAAAAGTAAACTTGGTTTGCAAATGCGATGACCGCTTATAACAGTAACGCTTATATGGACGGTTAGAGTTGCGTAGCTCTAAGAACGCAACATTGGTTGTTGTAATTTAGCTACCCTAAAACTCGCGACAACATGAAACAATTAGTTCCAAGTTTGGGACAATAAACAAACACCTGTTCACGTTTTTGTTCCACAAAAATCAACAAAATAAGACAAATCAAATTGATTTAACTTTTTAGCGTTTTTATCGCGCGTTTAATTCCCTGTTAAACTTTTGTCGCTTATACGACACTTTTATCGTGATCAGTAAACTTCTTTAAATTAAAACAAATAAACTAAGTTTTTATCTCTTTAATAAAATATATTTATTAATCAAAATACAAAAGATAAGCTTTTTTCGCTTATGCGACGAAAACTGTCGCTGACTTGCATCCAAGTGATTAAAGATACAAAAAATCGGTTTCGTTTGTACTTAACGTTCAACCAAAAAAGATCAATAATAAAAAAAGATTAAAAACAAAATGACTTATATGTTAAAAATCGCTAACTATTGAGTTGATTAAAACGTATACTTGTTTTAACGCGTTACACTTCTCGAATTATCGGTTGAGCTGAAAATTCAATACATGATAGAAATAATCATATCGATAACATTAATGTAAAATCGAAAATTATTGAAAATTTAAATTTAGTACATTATTAAATCGTATTTATTGCATTATCATGTACCATATCATCTTTATTCTCCAAATATTCGCAGTAATGTTAAGCTACCTTAATTTTGTGGGATTCGGATTCCCATTGATAAATCTTAGTGCCATCAGAGCTCTTTTTAGCTTCAGAGACATCCAGCGTTTCTGCGTTAGTGGTTTATATAATTTTTTAAAAAGTTTTAAATATTAAAAACGCTTAGCTTAGTTCAAGATCTGTTAAAGAATCTAGTGATATAGTGTTTCTGAAGTAGATAACTGAACAAGTATCAATTTTTGCTCTAAATATGATTACTTGACTTGGTTTAGAAGGATGATTCAATATTAAATTAACAACAGAAATGGGTGACCAAAATATTTCTTTTGTTGATTTTCCAAGTTTTATAAAATTTGAGAATTGTTTGGGCATCATGATTTCTAATTTTATTTTATTTTAGAAATCCTTCAATTAAAAACTAAATACACTTATTTGTAATCATAGCGTTATAAGGGTTCTATTTAATAGCGAAATAAAAAATCAAATTTTTAACCAAAATGGTTTTTATACATATATTTAATAAATCTTTTTGTTGAAGTTAGTATATATTTAGTTATTTAATTATCAATGTTATTTTCACATTCAATTTTTATATATCATTAAACAATCTATTTATATCGTTGATAACGCAAAATAATCTTTTTAAAATAAAAACAATAAAATTATTATTATATAAATAATGAAAATAAGATAAATGATATAAAGTTTAACTTTAAAGGTTTAAAGATGTTAGTTTTGCTAGAGCTTCAACAGTTGCAGAACAAACAGATTTGAAATATGGGTAACTAGCTGATAAATGAGGAATAACAAGATTTTTGCAAGCTTCTGAACCTTCATAGTGAATTATACATAAATAGTTAAGTGCTTTTCCAGAGTAATCGTTAAAATACTCTGCAACAAACGTTTTTGTGCCAGTATTTGGTATTGAGTTTATTATTTGGGATTTAAAGTTCCACATTGAGCTGGTTGAGTGAGAAAGTAAAGCTTGTTACTTATTTATTAAGGAACACAATTTTTCACTTAAAATTTAACTATTATACTTAAAAAGTTCAGAGAAAATATTATGCATACTCTAAATACATGTTTTTGTATTATTTAAAATAATCTTACATCATTAAATCAAAGTTTTATTACCTAACAATATACAATATCTTAATTAACGTTACTTTGTCCAAATATAATTTTGGTGTCCTTTAAAATATCTTAGAGTTTTAACAGTGCAAAGATTTAATTTTAATAAAAATTTCTGTTCAGTGATATAGATGTATCTATTAAAAACAAATTCCATACAGTTATCATCACTGAATATTGCCTCTTAACTATTAAAATTGGCCACTTCAATTTTGTTTTATTTCTTTCAAGAACTTTCGGTTGTTTAGGTTTAACTGAACATAATACGGCATATCAGTTTATTTTTTTGATAAAATACTGTTATTGAATTTTATTTGTTACTCGAATTATAGTTTTAAACAAATACTAGTCCTAAAATATAACATACCAACAAATTATTGGTAGATTGTTTAAATAATTTTCTCCATGCACAACAGTCATCATATTGTTAATATAATTTATCCGAGCAGCGTTTAATTCTTTGACATGCAAATTAACTATAGGCGCGTTTCTAATAAACATTTTGCGCGACTCATCATCTTCACAGTAAACTTTATTTTTTTTAATAATAGATTGAATTGCAAAACTAGTTGTTATTTGTAATATTATATTAGTCAGATATCGTTTTCTTACATATGTTAAAATCTTAAGACCTTTTTCACTGAGATTTCTAAATATTTAAAATAAATAAGATATTTTTAAATTAAAACTTATGGTTGTTGTATCTTTCAATGCACGTATTATTGACGATTTAATTAAAAATATTGTTAAAAAACGTCTTATAAAAAATATATTGTTTGAATAACATACAATAAAAACCAGGTGACTAACCTAACCTTACCAAACTTATGCATAACCAAACCAAACCTAAACCAAAACCTAAACCTAAACCTAACCTAACTAAACCCTTTAGATAAGACAAATATTTCACATTTTAATTAAGAATAAATTTAAATTACAAGAAAAAAGGGTTTTAACTGCAATCAGTTTGTTCGGTAATATATCTATAACGCGTTCAAAATTATTTTGTAGCTTTAATTTAGTTTTTTTTGTTCAACAATACGTGCACTGAAAGATACATCAGCCAAACTTATTTTATAACGTATTATATTTTTCAAGTTTACAATCCATAACGTTATAATGTAACTTGTTTTATTGATCTTGTATCTTATTTTGTTTACCTGCAAAAGTTTGAATAAAGATCTTTTTCTGTCTCAGGAAACGGTCTCAATGGATCTCCGATCGAGAAAATATCTGAAAGTAAGTCTTCAGCTTCTGAAGTACTGATATTTTTGATACGAGGAAAAACTATACTGATGACTTCTAAAAAATTAAAATTGTTGTAAACCTTTTTGAAAATATAATATTGTTAAATGTTTTTCAACTTTTACCAGATACCAATACGTCTGCAATATTTCCGTCGTGATTCTCAATTGTCTCAAGGTTTGTTTTTTCTAAACCAATAACAACTATCGGTTTTGGAATCTAACCATGAGTAAATAAATTAAATTTTATAATAAATATTTTTGTTTTTTAATAAGCAAATATATACTTAATTTAAAATTGTAGCAAACATATGTATCAAAATTAATATCGCATATAAAATTACATTTTTTAATTGAAAAATGTTGTTTTATTGAATAACTAAAGATATAAGCTTGAATGTGTAAAATCTTAAATAAATTGAATAAATATATTTATAATATATTTGTTTGTAATATAGATTCAATTATAATAAAAAAACTCACCAAAAATATAATTAATAGCTGATAAAGTAGTATAATACACAAAACTATCTCCATTTTTTCTCAAATCAGTTTTTCGAAGCTAAGATATACGAAACAGCTGTATCTTGTATGTGCATAGTCAACCTATACCTTAAAAATATGGTTGCAATACTATTATATAGTTTAAAGTTATATTATTACTTAGAAAATATGAAGACATTTAAATATAAAGACTAATACAAAAGTAAATTATGACTAAAAGAACAGAAATCCAAAAAATTAAAACAAAACAAGAATGAACATTAGTAATGCGCTCACTTTGACTTTAAATCTATTGTTGACTTACATTATTGACAGACAGATAACAACAAAGAGTTACAAATAACAACAGATAGTGACAGATAAACGACAGATAACGACAAATAACGACATATAACGACATATAACGACATATAACGACATATAACGACATATAACGACATATAACGACATATAACGACAGATAACGACAGATAACGACATATAACGACAGATAACGACAGATAACGACAGATAACAACGTATAACGACAGATAACGACAGATAACGACAGATAACGACAGATAGCGACAGATAACGACGTATAACGACAGATAACGACAGATAACAACATATAACGACAGATAACGAAAGATAGCGACAGATAACGAAAGATAACGACAGATAACGAAAGATAGCGACAGATAACGACAGATAACGACAGAAAACGACAGATAGCGACAGATAACGACAGATAACTACAGATAACGACAGATAACGACAGAAAACGACAGATAGCGACAGATAGCGACAGATAACGACAGATAACGACAGATAGCGACAGATAACGACAGATAACTACAGATAACGACAGATAACTACAGATAACGACAGATAACTACAGATAACGACAGATAACGACAGATATCGACAGATAACGACAGATAGTTACAGATAACGCCAGATAACGACAGATAACAACATATAACGACAGATAACGCCAGATTAGGACAGATAACGACAGATAACGACAGATAAATCCCTTTATTAGAGGAAGAAATTAGTAAAATCCTTTTATTAGCGTAAAGAACAAAATCCCTTGATTAGCTTAGGATTCTTTATTAGAGTAAGAAATTGGTAAATTCCCTTTATTTGAATACAGATCAAAATTCTTTAATAATCATAAGAAAAAGGTCAAATTCCCTTTATTAGAGTAAGAAAATGGTAAATTTCCTTTATTTGAATAAAGATTAAAATCCCTTAATTAACATAAAACCCATAAAAGTCTACAGACAGACATACAGACAGACATTGCAAATCCAATAGCTCGACTTTTACAAAGTGAGCTAAAAATGTTTAAGTGCAGATTCAATTTGTTTCAAAAAATTATAAAACATCTAATTTAAATTAAAATCAAAACTTTTACTTAAATAGAATCAAACTTGAAAATAATATGAAGATAAACTCAGAAAACAAACAAAAACATTCATGTGAAATAAAAGCTAAAACATTTTATTTATACAACAACTTAAATAATATAAAATATTTAGATCATTTTAACTAAACTTATGGTTTTAAATTACATTTGTTTTCTTACATGATAAAAACTTACTCTTTTGTATCAAGTTAATAATTATGTGTATAATCTGTTACTCTTAACAGCTACAACAGTAATCTGCAATTTATTATTAAAAAATGTTTATTATTGACTGAAGTTAAAACTTTTTGAAAAAATGAAATCATAAAAAATAGACTTATAGGCATATTTTTAAATAAAAGCTGTAACTCA
The DNA here is from genome assembly GCA_034700185.1 of Phthiracarus laevigatus. NCBI lineage: Eukaryota > Metazoa > Arthropoda > Arachnida > Sarcoptiformes > Phthiracaridae > Phthiracarus > Phthiracarus laevigatus. Next base: position 4,551 of record JAQIXJ010003763.1, on the reverse strand, counting down.
TGTAAATTTAGACAATATTAAATTTTGATTTTAAGATGCATTTGCTTTTATTTGTTAAATAATTTGTATTATGGCAAACTTTAATTTATAATAAATAATTATAATTGTCCGAAAACTAGCATGATTTATTAATTTGTTGCATGTTCTTATAGAATAACAAATAAGTACGATCAATTTTATTAATTTTAATGTCCGCATAATTGTTATCTTTAAATGTTAAAATGTAAAAGGAATAAATAATAAAATTATTTAAATAAAGAAAAATTAAAGATTTTATCTCATTGTTTAAAGGGAAAGTTTTTATACTTATTTGCGTTCTTAATTAAGTATTTTTGAAAGTTATCTAAGTTGTAAAATATTAAAGTATTTAAAATGTTTTGTTTTATGTTCGAAACAAATCATAAAAGTGAAACAGTATTCCGCCAGTACTTAATAAATGTTGATTTATGAGCTATTATTGAATATTTTGACAAATATTTATGAAAAAATCAGATTTTTTGTTTAAACCGTATTTAGTTTCGATCAAATATAGCTTTCATGATATTCAAGAAACTTGTGGAATAGACAAATAACTTAATTAACGTTATATGATAAAAAAACTATTGTTAACATAAATTAAAAATTTAATAATAAATATTTAATTACATTATTATATTTCCATATGAAAGTTATTATGTGAAGTTAAATTAGTATTCAAAAATAATTTAACAAGTTTTTCATTATTAACTTTATTTATAAATAAAATTGAAAACTCTATGTTCAGAAAGCTTTTTTTAAGTAAATTTAAATTTTTAATTTCTTTAGATCTATCGAAATTCAATTTACAGTTGAACGCGTAAAATTATATTTGACTTTTAAATTCTGCATAACTTATATTTAAAGAAATTGGTGAACGTGTTGCTCCAAAATTATTGAAAATTTCAAATGCTCAAAATTGTTGTTATTAAAATCATGTTGTAACGTTTACTTGGAATAATTTCTCAATTTATATGTGCTAAAAATAATTAAAGTCATTGTGTTTAAATGCTAAATCATTTTGTTTTAGGTTTCCTGAATGAGCTTCATGTTGTACTAAACCTATTATTATTTGACATGGCATTTAGAACATGTAAAGATTATCAATAACATATTTTGATTGTGCTGAAGCTAAATTTAAAACTTTTACATATTCTCTTTTTATTTGTAGTTTAACATTTGATTGTTGTATTGACTTAGCATGTACTGTTAATAAATTTGGTGTTAATGATACTTTTATTAGGGCATCAAGAATACTTAGTTTTGGATTAAACTCGGTAGAAGCACTAGCAACTAAAAAAATAAAACTATTTTTTCTTAAGTTAAAAAAATTCTAATGTGAACTCCATTTATCCGAAGCTTGTCTGAGTTAAAAATGTCGGCATGTAATTTTGCTAATAAACTTGTGTCATTATCTCCTGCTTCTGGATCGTCTTTTTATGTAACAAGCTCTGTTGTACTTAAATGTGTTTCAAATGAAAGTTTATTATAATTTGTCAATAAATCAATCAATGCCCTATAAGAAAGCTCGTTTAGAAACTAATGGATCACATAAAAAATAACTAGTTCCTATTATGTGTTTAATAGATAATTTATTAGTTATATTTTATTATCTTGAGTAGATGTAAAACGGGTACCATCTTGCTTTATTACTTTTAGATTTAATTTAGAAAAAATTAATTAAGGAAAGTTTTTTGTTAATCCAAATCTTTTCTGCTTATAAAGGAATGTCTAACTCTATAATATTAGAAGTTAAATATTTTGGCCAAAATGAGTGCAAGTGTTGGGACGGAGTCAAGCAACACATCGCGTATCGTACAGATTTATTTCATGGCGTTGGCTTAGGATATTTAACAATTGTAAGGTAACAATTCACGTATACGTCACAGAGTTACAGCGACAGGAATATCCACGCAACGCATTATATGCGGACACATCAAGCGCGAGCTTCTATCGATTCATCAAGTGGATGCGACGCTTACAATTGGGCGTCGAATGTTTTGGCAACAGAAGGCGGACATCCGGACACAAACATACCAGCTTTGGAACTGTTTCATGAGTTAGCAGAATGCGTGAGAACGCCATTTTTATTTAAATACGATTGCGTGGCGTTCGTCAGTAATAACGATATTATACTGCTTTGTCTGGATATATTGATATCTGAGTTCTCATTGATGATCTAACGATCATGATAATCCAATCAATCAGCTCCGCGCGTATTGGATTATTTGAATGACCTTGATATTATTTTAATTTATTAATAAAATACAGTTACATTACCTATTTTTGTGAATTATTTAAAAATTGTATTTACCTAAACATAAAAATGATAGAAAACATGATAAATATTTCTACATGTACATAAAATTTCAGATTTTAAGATGGTTACATGTTTATATAAAGTTATATATATTTTGATAATCTACGAAAATAACGTATATGTACATAATTGTAATAAATTTTTTAATTAGATGCACTTATTTAGATTTACATTAAGACTTTATCTTGATTTATGAACTTATTTTAAATTAGAAATGTGTAAAATTTATTACATTTTTAAAATTAAAATTATTTACATTCATAAATAAATTTGTGCATGTAATTAGTAAATATACTTGCCTTGACCCACAAATAAGATTTTTATTTCCACTTTTCTTTACGTATACATTGAAAATTTAGTTTAAAGACAGTACAAATCACAGTACAAATAAGTATTTTATCATTCCGTGACATAAAGTTATATTGTTACATACAGTCGAAGATAGAGGGAGAGAGATTCAAAAAAGTATTTTTTAAATAATTAATTAGTTTCTCACACATGTTGAATAAACATTAACAGTTACACAGATTTAAGTAACCCAAAACCTTTTTAAAAAGATGATATTTCTAGAAAAAGTTTACTAAAATGGTTGGAAGTATATTATTAATTTTTTTAGTAATTATTAGCTTGATAATACTTTATTTGAAAAGGTTTTACAAAAACTTAAAAAATTACCCACCTGGACCTATGCCGTTTCCGATTTTCGGTAATATATTATGTAAGATTAAATAAATTTGAAAAAAATTAAATATTTTTAAGTAATACATAGTTCTGTTAATTAGTTTTAATGTTAAAAAGTCATATACATCCATACTTAGCAATACATAAGTGCTGTCGTCCATATGGGAAAGTTTGCACTTTTTGGTTTGGATCTCAGCCTGCTATTATTATAAATGATCTTGAAATCGGAAAAATTGTTTTTAATAAATCGGAATGTAGCGGAAGACATTTAAAAACAACTTTTTCAAATGCTATTGGAGAAAACTTTCATACTTACGCATTTGATGACTATAGTCGAGAGGTATTTAATCTTAGAAAAATTTCTATGGAAGCTATTAGGTAAGTAAAACAACACAATTAACTTTTATAAATGTTTTATAAATGATAACGATAAACCAAAATCTTCAATAATTTCAATCTTATTTAAATATTTTTTAAAAACAAGATTTAAAATAACTTATTTTTTGTTCTTTTCTTTAAATAGGAATATTTTATTAGATAAATCATTTGGTTCTGTTATTTATAAAAATGTCAATGAAATTTTGAAGGAATATAAAAATAATGAAATAAAATTAAATTTTGCTCCTGAAAAGTATATGCCACAAATAATAATTAAAATATTAGCGGAAGTTACATATGGGAAAAAATTCTTAATGGAAGACAATGAGTTAGAATTATTAATTAATTCATTGGAGTCAGTCAACAAAGACCTGTCTAATTTAGTGATACAAAATTTTGTGCCATTTACAAAATACTTTTTGAAATTAGAAAATTCTAGTCTTTCTCATATTATTTCAAAGTATACTGATAAATATTTTGAAAAATGTAAAACTAATAATTATGGAATGGAGAACAATTTTGCAAAAGAATTATTAACATCAAAATTAAAGACGGAAGTTGAAATAAACAAGAAAGAAAATTATTTAACAGATAAAAATTTGAAATCAATTTTAATCTCATTGTTTTTAGGTTTGTATTTAGTTCAAAAAAAGTATTACTTATGTTCTTAACTTCAGGGGGTACTGATTCATCAATTGCAACATTTAATTGGATATTCTTACTTATCACCTATTATCCTGTTATTCAAAAAAAATTGAGAGATGAAGTAAAAATTAACTTAGGTATGCAACTTATATATCTACTCGACTTTAAAACCATTTGCAAATCTTATTTATTAATCAATTGTATCTTTTTATCTGACTGCAAATTTGTCAGATATATGGATTTGACTATGTCTGTCCGTCTGTCTGTCTGTACGTGCACACTCTTACTCTAATAAAGGGATTTCGATCTTTACTCTAATTAAGGGATTTGCCAACTTCTTATTTAATAAAGGAATTTTAACCTTTACGCTAATAAAGGGATTTTGATCTTTACTCTAATAAAGGGATTTTCATGAATTTCTTACTTTAATAAAGGGATTTTCATCTTTTTCTTATGCTAATTAAGGGAATTTATTAGTCAAAAAGGACAAAATAAACGGTCAATTATACAAA
>JAQIXJ010003762.1:0-12057 GCA_034700185.1 Phthiracarus laevigatus | reverse complement strand
AAACATATAAAACAATTTAAATACTGTCTAATAAAGTTTTTTATTAATATATTTTAATTAAAAGACAGTCACAAATGGATATATTTAATAAAATCATAATTTCATTTTTCTAAAACTTTGTGAACAGACACTTAAAACAGATAGCCTGAAAATTGTTGTAAAATGTCACCCCGTTCTATTAAGTAGTAAAAGAGACTTTAAGTCAGATATAATATGAACCAGTAATCTATATCTTTCGCAGGCAAACAATGAGATCATTGTATTAAATCATCAAAACCGCATAGAATAGGCAAATCTAATTGCAGGCATTGAAACTAAAATCAATGCATTAATGGTGATACTGGACGCCGCAACAGATGTAAACTTAATTTAGAAACCATTTTTGTTTTAACTTAGAATAGACTTTGATTTATCCTTATTAAACTGATATTGTAACAATTTTCGGCTCATTCCCGAATTTGGACCGATATATTTATCAGCCTAAAAAACACATCAGATGGTACTTTTCTAGACTAGCATCAGTTTAATTACTTATCATACTTTCAAAAATTTGATTTCACTGCTGAAGGCTTTACAATTTACTTTAGGAAAATTAATTAAATATTGTTTTCTAAAAACTGTTTAGCTTTTAAATTTATTTAATACTTAGACCATTCTTTTAGTATAATAACAACAATATAAAATATTAAACAATCGTCAGTTTAAACACTAACACTTGTAAAAGCTATTTGAAACAAATTGAAACAACTAAATTTATTACAAACCATTATACCTTAACTCAATCATCAGATTTAACACATATAAACCTTAAAGTTAATCTTCAAACTCCAAGATGTAAAATATTCACACATTAGTTTAGCTTGTAAAAAATTAAATTATAATTATTGGTAGTTTTGTTAAATTTCTGATTATTAACTTTTTTGCTCAGCAACTTTTTATCAACATTTATTGGTGTTCAAAAATTTTTGGATCAAAGTAAAGGGCACAAATAACACATCGGGAATTTTTTATAATTCCGAATTTGATTTATGAAGTGTACTGTAATTCTTCTACAAAACATTCCTCAGACCATCTGTTAGTAAAGGATTCATACTAATATTTTTAAAACAAAGAACAGTCAAAAGTAATGATTAATCTTCTAAAAAATGGCTGAATAAAAAATTAAAAGTATAATAGTAGCTGAATTAAACTAAATGCTTATTAGTACTGTTTAGCAATTATAATTTGTAATAAAATTGTCTCTATATTGGCATGAATTTGAAATTTTTTTTTCTTTTTTAGCTTTCTAATTGCACAGGTGTTCTGTGACTGTATACCAGACCATAACAGACCATAATGGCTGTAATACACCCGAAGGTGTTAACGGCAGTTGTCCAGCAACGTGTCATCCTTGCAATTTAATTACTAAAATTACAAAATGCAGACTTATTACTGGTTTCAATGGATGTTTCTTTGTGGACTTCGAATGAGTTTCTGTGTGAGAGCTGATCAATGCACGTACGCAAACGCCATAACGCCAAATTTGTATTACTATTACATTACCGGTAAACTCAATTTTTATCTTTCCATAGCTGTACCGGTGCTAAACTGTATTTCCAGCTCCACTGCAGTTCCTCAGATAAACAATTAAATTTTGGATAACAACATCAAAGACAATTGTAAAAAATTAAAATCTTTTAGAAATATTAATCACTTATGTTATAAATAATTGATGATAATAATGTACTGAAAAAATCGATGATAATAAGAATAAGGAGATTCGATCAAACATATTCTATTTCATTGTTAACGAGCAAAAGATTAAATATTTTTTCAAACGAAATTAAAGTATTTATCATAGAAAACAACTTTGATAACTTATTTGTTATAACTATTCCACTAATTGTTAGAATTAGGAAGAAATATTTAGTCACTAATCGGTGTTCACTAACTTCCCACACTTGGGAAATTAATAAGTACAGTATATTACTGATGTGTTTTAGGCACTAACTTCTTTATATACAACGAAAACTCATTATTTATTATTGTTTTATTTTAAATTCATTTATAATTCTAATATTATAGTCATTTATAAAGTTTTCAATAATGAATTTGACAACATTAGCAGTATTTTTATTACTCAACATTTGCTTAAACAGTAAGTTAGCAGATTTGTAACTGTTTTGATTTTTCTTTATAAATATATAGATAACTTTTGTTTAATCCATAAGTAAATGAATCATATTCAGCGAGTATTCGCCAAAAAAGAGACTTAAAAGAGGATTTGATAGCAAATGCGCGTTTATTGGTGTTAAAAGCTAATAATTATGCAAAACAATTAAACCAACAAAATCGCACACAAGCGGCGCATTCAATTGAATTATATGCAAATTTTACTGAAAATCTGGTCGAAAAAATAAATGCGAGCAAAAATGAAACGGAGATTATTCAATTACAACGCAGTTTAAGTAATATTGAGGGATATCTGTTGATCGAGTTTGAAAGAGCAGGTTTGCCAGCATTTGATTTTGAAGAAATGAGATTAGCTCTACTTATTTATGGCGGAGAAATAATCGAGAGAGCGGTTAAAGAAATCGATAATTTAATGCAAAAAAATTTAACAAATTCTGTTGAATTGATTGATATGAATGTAAAAGAAATCAACCAATCAGTTAATCAATTAAGAAATGCGTCACTGATTTACGACATTCACAGTATAGAATTAGCATTATTGAGTGATATAACAAAATTAGAGAAAGATTTATTTGGGTTAGGAGTTGGTTGGGATTTGGAAAACGATCGATATATTCAATTAGACAGAGCTAATAGTTTGTCAACACTATTAAAATCTGCTATTAATAAACTAGTGAATGATCAGAATTTATAAAATTTAATTCTCAGACTAGAATTATTTTATGAGCTCGAAGAGAATCTTCAAAAAGTTGCCAACATATCTGAACAGTTGAGGAATTCAACCGATAACAACACTATCGCCGAACCAACACTCAAATTCTCCGAATTAGAGCTGAAAATTGAGGCTGAACTCGCATTTTCTTAATTGTTTATGATTTATGTTGCTTTTCTTAACTCCTACTCCTCCTCCAAGATGTAGCTTTTGCTGAAGTCAAAGGCTTTATTGTATATGAATAATGTTATTTTTCCTAACTCCTCCTCCACTTCCTCCTCCTCCTCCTCAAAAGTATATATAAGGAGATTAACAAGTTGGTTTTGACTTATTTCAAAATGAATTGTCAAACGTGTAACAAGCATTTTACTCGATCAGATAACTTTAGCAGACACATGAAAACTTGTCATAAAAATAAAATTGAAGACTCTATACCATCAGATGATAGTAACGATGAGGAAAATGAATCGATTGAATCAGAAGCAACTAACAACGGATATAATGAACCTGATAGCAATAATGATGAAACCTACAGTGACGAAGCATCTGAGTCAAGTGAAGCGTCTGAAAACAATGAGGATGACTCAATGGAGGAGTCTGAAAATGATGACCTATTAAGTGATGACACCCTTGAAAAAGTACATGGTCTATTAAGCGCTGCGGAGGTAGAAGTAATTAAACTTACAAAAAGAAAAATACGTAACTTTGTCTACAATAATGAAAGCTATGATGAAGTATCAGATCTAGACTTTAGTGACGAAGATGATACTATTAATACTGATTCCATACATATGCTGAGAGTTATTTTCAAAACAGCTAGCGAGGGTAACTTTAGTTTATCAACAAGCCAAATGAATGAAATTCTTAATAATTTAACAAGCAAAAGTTAAAAATGTTGACGATAATATTTGCGAGGATGGCGATTATCAACTAATGGACGAGAAGGAGAAGAAAAGGACATTAGTAATTGTGACTCCGACAAAGAAGGATCACAAGATATTAAAGTCGATTACTAAATAATGATTAAAATTGTAAACTTAACAATTTGTGCTAATTTAAATTGTAAACTAGACTTAATTAATATTGCTAGAAATATTTGTAATGTTGAATACATTAATAAAATGAATTGTTTATCAATGAGAATAAGGCGTCCTTTTACTACTTGTTTAATTTTTAAAACTGGTAAAATGGTTTAAACAGGTGCTACTTCGCGCGAATCAGGTAGAATTGCATTGAGAAAATTTGCAAGAAAAATTCAAAAGCCGGGTTATAATGTTAATTTGGATGATATAAATGTTAAAAATATTGTGGGGACATATGTCTTTGGGTTTAAAATAAATTTAGAAGATTTATCGAGAAAAATGAACAAAAAGGGAACTTTTGTGCCTGAAATATTTTTAGGAATTAAATTTTTAGCATCAAACAAGTGTCAAATGCGCATATTCAAATCAGGTAAGTCCTTTTACACTGGAGTGACCAATGAAAAGGACTTTGATGAGGCTTTTGTTGAACTATTCTACTATATATTTGTTGCCTGAGTTAATCGTCAATCATTCAAGGTTTGTCTCTTGAGCTGTCAACAACGTTAAATTAACAAATCATTTCGCTATGGGCAAACAAAACTCCAAATCTGTAAACGTTAAGAAACAGAAGCCTCATAAATGTTCGCCGACTTGCATTCATAGCCGTCAAGAAGCAATTCCTATATTAAGTGTTTCGTCTGGTGTATACAGTAAAATATTGTCGGATAAAAGAAAAGCGTTTCATCAGAACTTGATAAAAGAATTATTTAATGAAATGTTAGACGTTAAAGGCAGACCAAAAGCTAAAAATAACTTTTAATAAGCTTATGAGTGTTCGGGTAAGTTTTGTGAAGGTCGGGAAAGGTTGGGGTAATTTTCGGGAGGGTCGGGTAATGTTGGGGGACGGTTCGGGTAAGTCCGGGAAGTGTTCGGGTTAGTCCGGGAAATTTTTGGGAGTAGAAAGTTTGTTTTATTTTTTGAATATTTTTTTCCATATTTTTTCAAAAAATATTATTTTTAATGTTTTTGTATTAATTTTTATTAATTAATTTTATATTAAAAACTTTAAAGTTTTAATTAAATCCATTTTAAATTAATTAAAAACATGCTTATTAAAAGCATAAAATACTGAATTTTACTTGTGATGAAATGCATCACACGTCTGATGTCATATTAATATAACTTTAAACAGATGGCGGCCATTGTTTTGATTATTCCCTTATACATGTACTACTCATGTAACAATATTTTGAATCTAGATTTAATTCCATTTCTTTAATAATCAATCACTCAGAAACTATTAGATAACACTTAACATGCAATACAATAAAACTTTAGTCATTGAATACTCCATTTATTTCTTTTTGCTTGCTAATAGATTTTAATAGTTAAAGTAAGAATTGTAACAAATTCTATGTCAAAATAATATTATTTTTTCTTCAAAACTGTAAATTCACTTTATAATCTTATTAAAATAGTTTATCTGATTGTTTTAATGCAAGAATTTGGAATATGTTGAAAAGTAAAAATAAAATGCACGTTTTCTTAAAGATAATTTTTAAATATGAAATAATCACGTTTTATTTAACAAAACTGCAATAGAAAAACTAAAAAAAAAAGTTTAAGCTGAAAAATTACATAATCGTAATTTCGTTTTCATCAGTTTTTTCAATCGTTTTTTTCAATCGCTTATTTTAAATTAAAAAATCGAAATTTAATTGTTTTCGCATTCACGGTGCTATTATATAATCACAATTTAAGGTACCGAATTAAACTTTAAGCATAAATGACGTTTATTTGTATATTTTTTTGTTTAAATAACTTAAAAATTAACTTACTAACTTGGATTAAACTTAGTTAACACATTTAAAAAATCATTATTAAGATTTATAATTTATTTATTATTACATAATACTTATATGTCTCTGTTTCGGATTATCAGGACTCGTCAGACTGGCTATGTAGCCGATAACAGAGCTTTTCCCCCATTTTTCACTTGGTTAAGTTCGTGAAATCAGCAGGTCTCCTAACTCTCTACCACTACACTGCTGACCGAGAAAATCTCCCAACAAGCCCAGGATTTCACCCTTTTTGTTAAGCCTTCTAAGGTTTTACAATATGAACAGAAATACGGTTGCCTGAGAACGAAACCAAGCTCTGCCTCCGCTCTCTTTTAGAATGGAAATTAGCCCATCTTTAGAATTTTGTGTTTTTTGTCTGTAATAAGAAAAAAGAAAAGATTAAATATTAAAGGCATGTCAAATCATTATTACAATAAATATAACTCAGAGATAAAATTAGAAACATTTATTAAAACTAATTAATAAAAGGAAAAACGCGGACCTCAAAAATACTGAATAATTTTTGGAAAATTAAATGCCAGTTGCAATTTTTATGGTGAAATTGCATTTTGGTACAGAGTACAAAGCCCAATGGCATGAAACACATTGATCAGCCAATCACGAGAAGCATGTTTATAAGCTTCCCTAAGCATAAACGAGAAATAAGAGTATGAAATATGTGATACTTTGTCTTATGATTAAAAGCAATTATCCGTAGCGTGAATAGAGCTTTTGGGACATTATCGACGTCTCATCAAAAAAGAACCAACATTTGTATAATATTCGTGTATTAGCCTTTGGTTTGACTCATCAATTAAGAAAAGAAAGATTGAAAAAAATTCAATCTTTCACTTGATATAACAAAAAATGTGTGCTCCAACTACAGAACGAACACTGTTAATTATGTTATACCTGTTATAGGTTCAACATTTAAAATAAATGTCATGTTCTTTGTTAATCTAATGTATTTTTATTCGAAAAAATTGCACATCAACTTCTTTTGAAGATAGTATGGTATGTCCTCCAATTACTTTCATGCAATGTGGATCCGTTGGGTGAGATAAACATCATAGAATGAGAGGAAACGTGGCGGACGTTAAAATTTCTGGAGACACATCTGTTTTTTTCCTCGTTCATTTGAAGATACTTACAACGTTCAAGTCAAATTGAAACAATTTCTACAAACTGAATCTCATTTTATGTTCGAAAAAGTACGACACTCCAATAACCACAACGCAGCTAAATATATGAATAACACGTCATTATACATTGATAAAAATATAATGATATCAGAAAAATGGATCCTCGGACATAAAATCTAAAATGAGCACTTTGTCGTACATGGAGAAGATAAAAAAAATCTAAAATCAATGGAATTTGAGACGATAGTAATAGTCGATAGCTAATGGAATGATAGCAAGAGCCACTAAAAATCACTTCTTGTTTATTTGGATGATTGATTAGTAATGGTTTTTAAGTTCAAATGATTTCAGTGACTCCTACTAATTTGATTCGCATTTTTATGTCAGCCCAAAAATAGATATCAAATAATACTTTAAATACTAGACTATAATGTCATCGGATATGATTTGGAGAAAAAATAATATAGTCTTGTCTTAGAAATAATATAGAAAAAATAACAGAAGGTGGGATAGCATAACCGTTAAAATTTAAAAATGCTCAAAGATATATTATACAAATTAGCTATTAAACGAAAGAGTTATAAATAAAAATAATCAATAAAATGCAAAACTCGATACAAATAGAAATAAAAATAAATGATGTTGCAGAAATTTAAGATTTTGTTACAATGTAACTATTTAAATAAAAACAAAGTATCAAAATCAGCGAGTGGGTAAGTAATGTTTATACTTGTTTTATTAAATAATATGTAACTCATTATTAAAATTAACTAATTATTGTTTACTCTGAAGCTTGCACAAATAGAAATTTTTTATTTGAGTAATTGAATAACTCCATAAAAAACTTTCAATATATTATAAAACTGTAATATAATAATATTATAAAGATATGATATGAAATACATATGTACTATATTTAGTTATCAGAGATGCGATTTTTGGGAACAACGATTTACTAAATTTGGTGGTTATTTGGTTAAAAAAACTCAACTTTTTGGTGGTAACAAAAACTTGAAAATCTTACATAATATTTTATAAAAACTATTATATTTCAAAACAAGTAGTTTTTCGATAGTTTCTTCTTGTAATCTCTCTCTTCTTTCGCTCAGAATGTATTTGTAAATGGAAAAGCTTCGTTCAACTGCGGCAGATGTTAATGGAGCATAAAATAACTTAATTTTTAAGTTAACATCAGTTGATTCAATAAGTTTACTCAAATCAGGATTTTTATTTAAACACTTTTGAAACTTTATAAGAGCCGAACCATTTAATTTATTCTGAACTTCATTGATTAGGCTTACTTGTTCTTCAAATTTAAGTGTTTCAGTTTGTAGTTTTCCAATAATTGGCGGTAGAAATTTAAAATTTTGCAGATTAAGCAGTTGACTCTTTAGTAATTTATTTTTAATTAATTTTTTTGCTGAGTCAATTTTATAAGAAGTCGATTGTAAATTATTTATAAAACTTGAAACTTCTTTAAAGTTATCCAAATGATAAAATGCAGATATTAAAAATGTGTTCCATCTTGTAAGTGCTGGCTCAGGTGGTAAAGGAAGGCCTGTGTCTGTTTTAAAAGCTTGAATTCTTTTTGATGATTTTTCAAAAATAGCTTTCACAGAAGAAACATAATTGTTGACTAATGAATGGTTTTCTCTTCATGTTCTCTTCCCAACATGTTTTTAAATTTGTGCTGAACGGTGTTGTTTTGTATGCGTACACGTGTTTATTTGGTAATTAAAGCGTACTTTTTGTATATTTGGTGGCTATAACAAAATTTGGTGGTAAAAACGAAATTTTGTGATTTTTGGTTGTTATGGTGAAATTTGGGATTTTCCCAAAAATCACATCTCTGATAGTTATGGCTTGCAAGGATTAAAAGAGTTTTATTTTGATTTTGATGTTTAATTGTATGAATTTATTTATTTTACATATAAATATTTAAAATATTTATTAAAAATTAAATTCCTTAATAATGTACGGTTTCATATGAACATTTTAAATCTTTAAAAAGTAAATACAAAATTTGAATATGGTTTCAGAAATGTTAACTTTTATAGGAGCTCATTTTAAGTATTACTATAACATAGGCTTGATAAACTGAAAGACCGGCACATAAAAAACAATTGAATTTAGATCTTCTATCATTCGAGTTGAATCTATTATATTTAAAATTTGTTGAATATGTGTATGCAAAAATAGCAAGGCTAGACCTTATTAAAAATCTGTTTAAATTATTGAAATATTTACAGTTTTATTTAATAGCGTTAGTATTGAAAATGAATCACAAAAAATGCACTTAACGCTACACACTATCCCGAACACTGAACAGGATGAACAATGTTAGGGCCATACGCTGTACACGCATTTTTTTGGCATTGATTATTCCAACACAGCAAAACCAACGACAACTCAAAAACACGTGATGTACACGACTACTGCGCCAATTGTTGGGCAAAAACTCAACTCGTTAGACCCGTTTGCTAAACAAGATGTAGGACGCATACACCCAGTTTCACATCGAGTGTCACATCACATCTCAATTGACCAATTTATCTCAAGAAAAAACGAAAGAAATTTTAACGTAATACGAAATCCAAATGCATTTAACAGCATACTGCGAGTTCGCTATAATGGAACTACGCGAATAGTAGTTCAGCCATTATTTATTACTAGCGTTTTGTAATGTAAACAAATCGGCACTAATCATCCCGGAATCTTCGAAACCATTCGTTGGTTTCCGCTAAATACTATTGGCCAACTCGCAACAAAGACATCTCAGAATTTTTACGAACCTGTTACGTCTGTATAACTGTCAAATTGCCCAATAAGCCAATTTTAGGCGGAAGTACCGGTTTAATGCAATTCGTGAAAGCTAACAACCATCAAATTTCCTTCACTCAGGTTTGGTAACTCCAGACCACGTAAAGTACGACCTACTTATCGATAAAGCACAAAAAAAAATTGCTAAGAGGTCACGCAAAGTGAATATCGCAAAAAACTCACGTAAAGAGAAAGCGCACCCAATATTGGACAATAAAATCGGCTCTTATATGAATTATCGCAATCTCGATAATTATCCATCGAAAAATAACTTGTCGCCCATATTTATCGCTCCGTGAAAAATATCTCAATATCTCGGTAATGAAAGTTAACGCATCGATCACATACGAAATACTCAAAATCGCAATAAACGAATTTAATTTTCGAAAAAAATGGACGCGATTTTTCTGAGGGAGAGATGAACAGCCAGAGAGCGTAATAATAGTAGTTTTATACGCCTTATCTCTCTTATATAAGTAATGCATATATAAAAAGCGAAACTGAATATGTAAATTTTATAATTTATTTAGTTTTAAATTTTTAAATATTAATTCCTGCTTATGGAATGTTTTCTTTACATAATAAATATTTTATAGGCACCATTTATTTTCAAAAGCATAAATATGAACTGTGCTAATACTCTTAGATCGCATAAGTGGGTTTCTAATGAATTTTATGATCGCGAAAGCTAAAGATCACATTGCAGGAAAAGGAGTATTTGAAAAGCATTGTTATCCCTTTAAGGTGCTATGCTGTAAAAAATATATCCTCTTTTAAAAAGTATAAAAAGTTTTTTAACAGATAAATTAACAATTAATTAATATGAACTTTAGGATATTCGAAACGATGAATACATTTAGTTCCAAAAAGTTCCCCGTTTATAATAAGAATTCAATTATTATACTTTAAAGCCAATAAGTTGTCAAATTTTCATCAATCAATATTAATAACTTTTATGTAACATTATGTTGAACTATGCAAGAACATGTTTTATTTATTAATATGAACAAAATATGAATTTAGCTAAGTTTAATTATTTACCGTTTTTTAATTTTAATTTGAACTTAGAAACTATAAAAATTAAACATAGTTTAAAATAAAAACACTATTGGTCACGATTCATATCCAAACATTTAGAAGTTACCATTGTAAATCGTATTCCTTTGTTAATCTTTTATAATATTACAGTTTTTAATTAAATTAAAATTTTCAGTCTGTTCTCCAATTGTTATTAATTATTGGTTTTGGATTTAAAAAAAATAGATTATTTTGAAACAATAAATTAGTTTATTAATAAAATGTATAAAATGAAAAATATTAATATATTGTTTTGTTATTTAATATAATTTGCAATTTAGTTTGAAATTTTTAACTCTTTCGTAATAGTTTATGTTGGTAATGTGGAGTATTAACTAAATAAAATACTGCATTATAGCATGCAGCTGGTCTGTTGATTTTATATAAATAGTGCGTTTAAAAATAAAGTTTTCTTTAAAGCTTAAGTTAAATTGTATGCGTAACTAAGAATCAAAGCAAACTGGAAGGTTTTTGACACTACGTTTAATTTCAAATTGTCGATATCGGTATCTTAAACCCCTAATTTGCATAAAAGGCAGCAAGGTAACACAAATCGTATTTCTATTTCTGTCAGACTATATAACTCATTCGGAATAATAGGGCAACTTAACCAAATCGACGTTGACAATGATGGAACCTTATGATTTAATACATATCGTATATAAATGATAAAAAAGTTAAGACTATCTGTTAAAATTCACATGTTTTCTAAAAACTCTATCTCAAAACCGTATTTAAATAAAGATACATAGCAAATTGTCCGTATTGTCTGTTAAAAAAAAGTCATGAACACGAGTTACAATTAATAGTTTGACGTTTTTTATATTTGACTTTAAACTGATTACTTAAATCTTCAAAGGTTAATTTTTCTTTTATTTCTTTACGTGTGAGTTTCTTTGAAATACGTGCCTCCTCTATTCGTTAAAACGGCGATTATTATTAAGTCTTGTTTCTCTTTTTACTTCCATATCTTTTTTGTTTTTCATGTTCCCTGCTCTCTGGGTCATTTATCATTTGATTGTGACAATCAGAATCACGTTGCTGTTCCGTCTTTTGTCGTTCTTTGTTTGTTCAAGTGTTTTTGTAATAATCATTATCTCGATACTATTCTTCAGCTCGTTGCTCTTTGTTTAATCTTAAAATTCTGTAAATTAGTATCTCGAATCTGTTCTTTCTCCAGTTGTTCCTTGTTTAATCATACTTTTGGGTGTATCTCTCTCTCTCTCTTTCTCTCTCTCTCTCTCTCTCTCTCTCTCTCTCTCTCTCTCTCT
>JAQIXJ010003761.1:0-12061 GCA_034700185.1 Phthiracarus laevigatus | reverse complement strand
AAAATGGATACAATTACATATTTATGTCTAATCGGTGGTATATTTTCGATGTGGTTTGGTATCCATTGTTATATGATATGTATGTATTTGACGGAAACCCTATTATTATTTATCAGAAGAATGATAACCTTGTTGAACACATTCACCAATCGGTCATTTATATATATACGTAATCTTATTGCATTAATTTTAATTTGTTTAATGATTACCCAGAAATATCAGGTAATAGAAGAATATTTAAATTCAAACACTATTACGCAAATTTCATTTGTTCCTACAAATATTATGCCAACCATTGAGTTTGACATAAGGCCAAATAAATTCAAAAATATTTATTTATCGCGTTTAAACCCACATTTGATTATTTCTGATAATTTAAATATGAAAAATGGTGGTATCAATACGAAGAAACTGGGTTCATATTATGGTTTCGATTTGTTAATTAAGATATATAATAATTTAACGCCAATCATAGAATCGTGTATTATTGAGACAACAATAGATAAATCTTATGACTGCAATGACATGTCTCAGCTTAATATCGCTATCTATAATCAAACTAATTATAATTTTCGTCAAACTTATTTCTACAGCGATTATAATATAACTGAGAAAATGTTTAAATTAGATGAAAATGTTATCGAAAAATATCTGAAACAAATTAATTTTAAGTTCAATACGAAACTATTAAATGATGGCACTTTTAGAAATACATTGTTACTATTTATTAGAAGCACCGATACATTCAGTATTTTCGAAATTGGTTTAAACGTTGATTATAATCTTTATTATTCAACAAAAATAATGAAATATCTTAGTCGATCAAAATCCGAACATAATTGCAATAATATTGGCTCAAATAATTATAATGCAAACTCGTTTTCTCATATGACGTGGTATTCGTGCGAATATAGATGTCAATTAGAGTTTATGAACAACACTTTCGGCTGTATTTCTTATTTTGATGGACAAATTATCGAAATTAGTGAAATGCAACAAAAAAACTATAAGTTTTGCGATGCATTCCTAAATAAAACGGATTATTTGAAAGTTATTTATTTTTTAATGACTATTGTAAACCGCCATTATGTTACACAAAACACTTTGAGCCATATATTATATCGAAACAGATGGGCAAAAGAGATTATTTTTCACTTAATATTATTCCTCAATTGTCTTATGTTACCACAAATACCGAAATAATTAAAATGTCTTTTCTTGAATTCTTATGTAATTTTGGTGGAATAATTGGTTTTTGGTTTGGGTTTTCTTTAACTGATATTATTCTATTATTCTTTAAAAGAATTAATTTATATTTCAAATTAACCACAACTTTTCGTTTAAGTAGTTATTTGTTGCATAGCGATAGAAATAGATTTGATTAATATAGGGAAAGTTTATAGAATTATATTTAATAATTATCAGGTAAAGGACACTAAAGCGGAAAACACGGTAATAAAATTAATCTTGACTTTATATTTCTAATTATTTTAGTCTTTGATTTCGTAACACATTTTTTGTTAATTCAAAATTTAGTTTAATTATTTAAGCATATGTGTAACTTAAAACAGAAACTGCTAAATAAACGTAATTTCCCAAACATCTAACTTATTAATTTTATTTAACAAAAACTTTTTAAGACAGTGTTTTAATTTATACTTTGATTTAAATGTTTGGAGCTTTCAAATCAAAGTATAAATTAAAACACTGTCTTTAAAAGTTTTTGTTAAATAAAATTAAATAATTTGACAGTTATGGATATATTTAATCAAATCTAACTTATTACTTTGTATATAAATAATAAAAAACTAAAAACATTAAACAAAGTTGCTGTTGTGTGTAATGGTAATGTTACTGCTTAAAATGAATAATAATAAAATGTAAAATACTCGTTACAAATGTTATAGTTTATTTTAGAGATTTAGGCTCCAGGCTCTTGTAATCAGAACACGAGGTTCAGGCTGCAAAACTTAAGAGCCTTTCAAAATTTAGAACCTGAGCCCGACTTCAAGGTTGAGACTTAGGCTACAGTTCATGCATTATAGGCTCTAAACCATTACTGATCTTATGAAAATATTGTTTAGTCATATGTACATTAAGGCATTATAAATCGTTTAAAAAAGGGCACAATAAGGTTTATTAAACTTTTAATAAAAAAGCTTAAAATTGTTTGATAAATTTTTTAAATTTAGTTACATAAATGAGTTATAATCAACCATCATGTAACACATTTATGTTATATTCACTTAATGTTGTCTCTTCTCTCTAAATACTTCTTTATATTTCTAAAAAGATCTTTTTATTTCGTTTAATACTAAGGGACAAATTTCCCAAATTATTTTTAAGCACACTTTCTCAAAGAAGCTTCGAGCATATGATTTTGACTATGTCTGACTTACTTTAACTCAATTTTTATTGTAAAGTTCTTTAGTGTTCTTCTAATACAAAAATATTTCATTGATGTATCTCATACTCATATAAATTTTTGTCATTATCAATTATCAACACTCGCTCAAAAAGCTTATAGCTTTATGCCATCACTAGTATTTATCACATATTGTAATACATATACCGCGATGTCAATAATAGCATTATTAAAAAACTTACGTGATTTATATCATAATATACAGTACTTCTAGCAAATTTTGGCTAGAGTCTGATGAGCACTTAAAGTTAGAGAGCTAAAGCATTTCACTATACTCTTTTTTAATTAGCATCGTTCTCGACTTAGCTTTTAGAGCTCTATCCAACCCCAAAATAGCATTTCACCCTTTTATGGCACCATTTATAGCGTAAACAATGCACGATACACCAAACATTGTACAGTTACAATAACTTACAGTATACTTATATTAACATGAGGTTGAAAAATATTCATTTTAATCGACCACTCCCGCCCACAATTAAACTTCACATTCCCGCAAATGCAAAAATACCTTTCCCGCCACACCTGTCCACAATTCCCGTATTGAATAAATATATTGAATATATATATATATATATTGAATATATATTGAATTGTTTATTGCTGGAATTTGCGGGAAACCCTCCCATCCCTTTAGTTTCTATTTCAATCCCATTCCCTCCCATCTCGCGATGTTTGGCTACATTCCCACTCCCTCTTGCCTTCCACCGTACCGGTTTTCAACCTCTAATAGTAACTTACAGCATATAACTTTATAGTATATAACAGGGTGTTCCAGAGCGGGACTTACCCAGGGTTATCCCTCAAGAATTTCACAAAGTTGAAGTCTACCTAAAAATGGAAATGAATAATTCAATGTAGTTTTGGCCAACGACAGAAAAATTGTAGTTTAAATCCGAGTAGTTTTTTTACCCCAGAAATGTCCGAAAGTAGCCCCCAGACAGACACACTGGGATATCCTTGTATATTACATATTTTGATAATAATTATCATCAACACGAGTGAAGTTTGTTAGAAAACTCCCTTTTCAAAAAGTTTAACCCTCACAAATGTGTTTATTCAATTAAGTTGTACGAAATTTTTATTATTATTGTTTATTTAGTTGACAAAAATTTCAATTCAATAAAAACCGAATGAAATATGCTTAAAAATAAGTTTGCATAATAGATTACATACTTAAAGTGTGGGAGAGTTGTATCAACCAAAATATAATTAATCAATGTGTGTTTAATTTTGTGACATTACATATTATTACCATAGAACGCGTCTCTATTCCTTGCAAGCATTGAAATGTTGTACGTATAAGCCCACTGTTCCTCTCTGCTTAACATTGCTGTGGAATAGGACGGAATAGACCCGTGTAGTATGATCCGTGTAATAATTTATTACATCAGCTTTAGAAAAATATTATGTTTTCTGACGACAGTTTATCTCTGATTGCGTAATGATTATGTATGTGTAATAACCGCGGATATACATATTAAAATACGTTAACGCCGTAACGCCATGCGCAGTAAAGCTTTCATACTGCGATCACTGAGAGCTATTATTACATAATGCTTTTATCACAGCACTGTATTATTGTTTATATTTGTTGTATTTAGTTACAGCCTGTAATAATACATGCATACAATAGAGTACTACATTG
Organism: Phthiracarus laevigatus; assembly: GCA_034700185.1. NCBI lineage: Eukaryota > Metazoa > Arthropoda > Arachnida > Sarcoptiformes > Phthiracaridae > Phthiracarus > Phthiracarus laevigatus. Next base: position 7,988 of record JAQIXJ010003761.1, on the reverse strand, counting down.
GACAATGTAATATTAAATTTAGTAAAATCGTAAACTATTTGAAAATGCTTTCAAAATAATCTCAAGTAAAGATGATAATGTGTGGCACAGAAAAATGTCACAGTAGAGAGGAATGCGGAGGCACAGGGGGTGCAGAGGTATACGGGGAAGAGGGCAACAGGCGATGCAGGACACAGGGAGAGGCAGAGTAGGTAGCACTGAACAATGTCGGAGTACATAGGAATGCGGAGGCACAGGGAGTGCAGAGGTACACGGGAAGCGGGCAACAGTCGATGCAGGACACAGGGAGAGGCGGAGCATTGGGAGATGCGGGGCTCAGGGGGTTTCGTGGCTTTGGGGAGATTTAAGGGAAATTGGAGCTACGGGCACAGATGCGGGAAACATTGGAATAATAACCCCGAAGAAATGCGACGGACACGAGGCGGATAACTTTGTATAAATGTGCGGCAATTATTGCCGCGGGTCTCTAGTGAGATAAATGCGACTAAAGGATGACACAGAGTACAAGCGCACTTTGGAATCAAAACTAACTTATGTCATTGCTCACAGGCTAAAATAAGTGAACTACGCGTTAACCCACTACACCACAGGGCCGGCTCAAGTGTTTTAAGACAGCAATATTTATATTATATTTAAACAAGAAAGACACATTCTTAATAAATATTTAAATTACTATTTACTCTACACTTTTCTAACGTGTCAAATTTACCCGATATAAAAATACGTCCTAAATTTTGTGGTCGAGTTATAACTTGAGAGGACAAAGTAAGCGAACGACCAGATAATAACTAAAATTAAAATTACATAGTCAGATATTATAAACGTTTCCATTTTGACGTAAAATAATCTTATTAACTTAATCTAAACCCGCTAAAAAACTTGACCCGATCCTATCCTGGACTGTAATTGGCAGAACTACAGAGAAAACTAAAGAAATCGAAAGTATTAAAGTTCGTTGAAGTAGAAAACGTTTTGGGTGTCACGCTTAATCCTCTTTTTATTTGACGGTAAATATTTATATCATCAAATTTAACCTAGTTTCTTCCTCTGCCAATTATTTTTTCTTCGTGTTAAATTTTAAATAAAATTATTACTGTTTAGTTATTATAATTAAAATTCTAATTAAAATCAACCCTACTTTATAAGTTATTTGTCGATTTTGTTAAAATGAAAGAACAGTACGTTGTAATAGTTGCTGATTACACAGAGAATTCTGATTAATTAACAAAAGTTGCTATTATTTCGAATCCAATTTTAAATATAGTTTATCAATAAGTTCAAAAACAAATCGATCTTTTAGATTTGACATAAATTCTTAATATTTTTACTGTAGAATTTAAATATTGTTTGATTTGAATGAGTATTGTAGGAAGTTTATTATTTTAACGATCATATTGTTTTGAGAGTTAGTCTAGTTTTATTTTCTTATTTTTGATTGATTACAAATTTTTTATCGTTAATTAAGCTTTACATGAACAAAATATTTATTGTTGTTTTGCTAAACTAAGACTTCTGAATAAATATAACGAAACAAAATTAAACATTTTGATAAATTTCAAAACGATATTTAATTCCAAGAACGAAACATACATAGCGAGCTCACTTTTTTATTTTTATTTTAGCTAATAAGTTATGTAAAAAAATACTTTAATATTTAATCTAAAGTTTTCTAAAAGGTTAAAATTAATGAATATAAAATACCTGCTTAATCAAATGGTAGAGCTAGTGCGGACACAAGGAGTGACGGACGAACGGACAAACTCAAATCCAAAAGCTCTACTTTTTGTAAAAAGTGAGCTTATAAAATGTAGTAAATAAATTAATATAAATTTCAAGCGTAATAATTAGAAGTTAACATAATAGAAACTTTGAAGTGCATACAATTATTATTGCTTTCGGATAATTAATGCCATCAAATGCGAACTCAAATATAAATATTTTGCTTATTAAATATTGTAAATCATCAGTATTTTAATTATTGCAGTCGGTATTCTTAATAATACAAATATAAATTTAAGTCATTTAATTAATTATGTAATAACATAAAGTGTAATAAGTTAATAATCTTATAATATGCTTATTTTATTAGTAGAATACAGTGTTAAAAAGATAAAAGAAGTTTATCCGTTGAATAGCTTTACCACATTATCGAAATTACTATTCACCACTGATTGTTGATACTGCTTCGAAATACGGTTAGTCACTAATAATTCAGCTTTCATTCGGTTAAAAGATGTGATGATTATCGAGGCTCGGTTAGTTAACTCAGTTATTATACGGTTTAGCTCATAATCAGTACTATCGAAAATATTTGACAATTGTTGCTTACGGCTCGCGTGCCATAAAGAGTTCCATTGTTGTAGAAGTTGCCTATAACTTTGGTCAGACAAAAGAAATCTTTGTTTGGCTCGTTGAACAGATTGAAAATTTTGGTGCTCATTAGGCAATTGGTTGATCATGTTTATTGCCATATCCGTGTCTTTGATTTCCGTTTCGAGAGATCTCTTGAGCTGTTGATCACTCTGTCCTTCGAAACTGCACTGATTTCGATCTGAAATTGATAGGTATTAAAGTTGGATATTAGAATTTTATATTAAACTAATTACCGAATAAAATCACTATCATTATTACATAAATAAACATTTTTCTAATAATTTTCTTATTAATAAGGTATAGTTCAATTAACTTTTAAAGTGATTGTAAAACTATATATGTGTGCTTATATATATATAGTTATATATTATTATTATTATTATTATTATTACATTTGTTTTATTGTTTTGACAAATTTCCTCAAACATTAATTAAATAATTTAATTGTATGCGATGTTATTCAAAAATAGGATTTCTACGAATTTTATTATTTATCATAAAACGCCTGTAACGTTGTCTGAATAAATAGTGATAAATTTTAAATTTGATCTAATTTGAATGGTTATACTAATATACGATGAGTTTAATTAATATAATCTAGTAGTGTTATCGCTTTAATTGGAACAAAATATTATAAATGTTAAGCAAATATTTTGTATCATAATATAAGTTACTAATAAATAGACAGTCAATTCGTTTAAACCAATTGGGCACTATGGCCAGATTAAAGACCAAAAGTTGTTTGTCAGTACTCATACAACTAAAAGAATTTAGGTAAAAGGTAGAAGTGCTGATATCACATCAAAGTGTAAGTAAAAGTGAGCTTTTATAACTGGGCTTTATAATAATATTTTGGGGATGAAGTAATAAATTAGTAATGGACCATTTGTGCGACTTTGTAGGTTGCAACAAGTATTTGTTAATTTTTTATGGGATTTATAAATGTTGATTCTGGAATCTTAAGTGCTGATAAATATTTACGTGCTAATAATGAACTATCGGTTTTGTATTTCAAACTAAAAACATATTGTCTTGATTTACTACAATAGCAATATGCTCACTCAATCTTCTCAAACTTTGCAAGATATGTAAAAAGCAATAGTGACATGACATCTTACCACATAGGCATCATATCGCTAATAGTAGTCGCACATATGTTAAAAGTTAAAGAAATTTGTAAAATCATTAAATTATTTTAACTTTAACCTTAACCGGTCAATAACTATTTTAAATTTAACTTTTACAGGTAAATGTCATAGACAATAGTAAATAACCTTCTTTTTGCTATTAACACAGTTACACAAAGTTACATAGAGTATTCAGTATCATTTTTCAGTGCGCATTGATGGCGCCACTCAGTGATATGTGTCAATAGGGATCAGAATAATGGAAATCCCTGCTATGCGATTTTGTAGGTAAAAAATAATAAAGCAAGTTTAAACAGGTGAAAATTATATTGTATTTTAAATCACATAATCTGTAATCGTTTGAATAAAATAAATAAAATGAGTAAAAAGATTATTTAGAAATTAATTGATGATATTTTTATCTGTATTCACAACATTCAATCAACTTAGGTATAAATACGTTTTGTTACCTTGAAAATGACTTAGAATGACATAAATTTAAATAAATAATTAGAATATTTTCTAAATTTAATTTTGAAGTCTTTTCAATGCCAATGCTATTGACGATACGTAAGATTTAATCATATCTAGGAAGTAAATATTTTCCTTTATTTTAGAGAAAATTTATTTATTACTAGAACGATTTCGTTTTAAACAATTCATAGTATAAATATTTTATAATTCAGCCAAATTTACTATTGAAATTACTTGCATCGATTTTGTTTTATTGGCCAACAAATGTATCGCGCATTTTTTCCTTGTTTTTTAATTATCACAGTAATCACAGCATTTGCATTTTATGCGATTAATACAGTCGATTCACTGAATAACAACCTAAATGATGAATATCCAACATGTCTATCAAAATGTAAATATCTATGACTTAGAAGTATATATTAATTTTAAATTCGTTAATAATGATATAAAACTTTAAGACAACCAAACGGAACGGATGGAAATGAGACAAAATTGGTTTCGCGTAGCGATGGCATTCTGGCATCCGTTTTCTGGCAACAGTTTAATATATAACTGTTTGCTTAATGTGTTATGCGAGGTTGGATGCACTGATATGTTGAAATATGGCGAAAGAGATGATACTCCACAACCAGTCAACGATGACTCGAATTATTATAAGGAATTAGTACATGTGTATAATTTGGGGCAAAATAAAGGAAAATCACTAAATCATAATTGTAGTTCTAGTTGTAATCTATATAATTGTGATTTAAAATTTATGAATGCGTTTATGAGTTTTGGGACACATGGGCGGTATGTTTTTGTATGATAATTACATAAAATTATGGAGTTTTTAAGATGCACATTGTGAGGTAGAATTAGATGACTTTATTTTAAGATATCCAACATTACAAAGCATAACATAAAATTAAAATTAACTAAAAGCAAAAAGTAAATTAAAATCGAATTTAAATTTTTTATTTTAAAGAAAAAGTAAGCGAAAAGCAAAATTTAAAATTGAAAGTTAATCAATCTGGCGATTCAATAGTTTTTAGTAAAGTCTTAAAACATGTTAATAAAATGATTTCTTTGATTTCCATTTTAAAATATAAATTTATTGTTTATTGACAGTAAAACAATAGATCAGTGAAGAATAATTTAAAATTTTAAAAATTTTAAATTTCTAAACAATTAATTTACTATTTCATAAAAAAATTATAGGGAGCTGTGCAATAGTTCACGAATGTTTACATTTGCAAAGTTCCATACATAAAATGACAACCAGAACTTATATAATTAAACAATGAGTTTTATAATAAATTATTATTTACAGTTCGTATTTTATTTTATGAAAATAAATTTAGATTATATAATAGTGTTGTATAGAATTGGAAAATAAAAATTGTGGTCTTTTAAATTTAAAACTTAATTAGAATTATACGCATCTGTTAGATTTCTCATTATTCCATAAGTTTTACTAGAAAAGAAGACATTTACCATCTTCTAGGGTTCTTACTAGAAAGTTAAATGACCTTTAGTTTACAGAATTGGTATTGTTTACCGATTAGAAGTGAAATATTAAGATATATCTTAGTTTATTGGCAGGTATATTGTGATTTTTTAACTTATTCTCATTTAGTATAAGTTCTCTCGCTCCCACTATTATCTATTATTTTTATTAAAGTTTAATTTTTTGCTGTTAATTTCTAAAATTTTTTGATCAGAATATTGGCTAATATGATCCGATTTAGCAAACTATTGCCTGCCCTTATTTAATTATTTAACAATATCGCGACGGTCTTAATATCTGACTTTGTAAAGTTAGTCCCAATTAATATACGGTCGCTCGTTTCCATTAGTTTAGATTATTTATATGAAAATTAACTTTTGATTTCGGAAACTATGACCAAGAACTTTGACTATTTATACCTGATTTTGATAGTTATTGTCCTTATTAATAGTATAAAAAAACAGAATCTCACGATCAGAATTTTGAATATCTTACTTGCCTGTAAGACTACTATAATATCCCACTCATTTTGATCAGTTTTTTGCCTATTTTGACCCAATTTTGGCAAATTTTGACCCTTTTATTGGAAATTTTGATCACAAATATGGTCTTATTGACCCTATTTTTGGTTTTTTGACCTATAAATACCTTTAACATAAGAAATAGCACTAAGTCCCTTAATGAACATAAGAATCCGAAAAATCCCTTTGTCAAAGAAAAGAACAAAATTACTAGAAACCCGCGGCAATATTTGCGGCAAATTGACTCAATGTTATCAACCCTAAGCTATGGATCTCACTTTGCCCTAGAGCCCGCTTGCTCTTGTTCCCAGAATTCCACTTTACCCCGAATCCCCTGTTTCCCGTATTCCCTTATGTACTGCATTCCCTTGTGCTCCCAATTTCCCTGTGCTCCGCACCCCTTGGGTACCTCCTGTATATTTAATTTCGTTGTGCCTCCTCATTCCCTGTGGCCCTCATCCCCTTTGTTTAGCATTCTCCTGCACTCCGACATCCTTCAATGTCACCTGTGTGATTTTATTTGAGAATATTTTGATAGTATTATTTAATTTGGAGGAGATAAATAGATTTTTGATTAATTAATAGAGAGTCAAAATAATAGCATTTATAGCATATAGAAATAGCGCTATAAATAGTATTAATAAATGAACAAATTAGCACTTAAAATAGCATTTATATTTTTTATGTAAAATTACTTAAAGGTTAAATGTCTTTTCTTAATATTAAAATTTTTCTAAATCTTTCTTAATTTAATTTATTTAGAAAATTAAACATTTTTCGGAAAATTTTCGAAGAATTTTTGGTGATATTAAAAAAATTTTTGGTGAAGGGATATAATAAACTATTCAGATTTAAACGACATTATTTCGGTTTAAAAAAATAGCATTTATAGCTTTTATAGCATTTATCATTAATTATAGCAGTTAATAGTATTTATCAATGGAGATAAAATGACTCAAAAATATGTAATTCGTGCACTTATATTAATAATATGCTTCCAATTTATGAAATAAAAAAGTAGAAAATGCTATCTTTTTGACTCAATTAATTAAAATTAATATCGTTTTATTCAGTAATATATCGTATACATGTATTATTAGACGCAGTAAATAAATCCAATAAATATAAACAATAATACATTGCAGTGATATACGCTAAATGTAATGCTATGCACTGTAGTGATGGCATAATTAGTGTCTATCATTGAGTTTAGTAATCTTACGGCTATTATATTTTAATATAATGCTTAATAAAACACGTGTCATAATAAAACTATAGCAAACAGCGTTACGTAAAATGCTTACAGTACGAATTGCGTATGCGATCACCTTAGCAGAATTAGATAATAATTATCAAACTATAGATGTGTCGATTATATTTAGTCTGGTTTGTTAGGACATAAATGTTTTAACGATTAAAAAACTTCATTGCTAACCTTATTAAATTCCTAATAACTTAATTTGCATAAATGTTTGTTATTTCATTATAAAATAAACTAAGAGAGAATTAGAAAAATGTTAATTTAAAGAAAAATACATTATATTATAACTTTTAAGTAATTTTTAGGAAAATCTAATTACCATTTTTAATTGCTATTTTGGTTATTAATTAATGCATATTATAGCGCTATATTTTTACGTCATAAATGTAATTGACTTTTAGCAAGGTGTCCCAGAGGGGACTTGAGGGGGGTTACCCCCTTAAGAAATCTCAAAAAGTTGACCACCTACTTAAAAAATGAGAAATGACATCTCTATGAGGGGAAATTTTTTTAATGTTTTTTGTCCGATGGCAGAAAAATTGTCGCTTAAATCCGAGTAGTTTGACCCCCCCCCCTAAAATTCTGAAAAGCCGGAAAGTAACCTCCCCCAGACCGGCACACTGGGACACCCTGACTCTCTAGTTATTATCAAAATATGTGTTTTACAACTATTACTTAAGCTTTTTAATATTGCTATTATTAACATCGCGGTCAATGTATTATACTTATTACATGTTATA
>JAQIXJ010003760.1:0-12064 GCA_034700185.1 Phthiracarus laevigatus | reverse complement strand
GGGCTACAAGACGTTTTATTGTAATCATTTCATATCATTTCTTAGTCGCCACATATGGGCTACAAAACCTTTTATGATCTTATTATGTATAAAATCTTATTATCTCTTAGTAGCCACTTTTCGGGTTCTTACCTCCTACTTGTTAGGACATTTAGGAAGGAACCTTCGATTTTGGACTACTTTTAAGAGACCTTCACTGTTAATACATTTCTTCTTACTAGTCTTATTAATGTAATGTACGTTACGGTATCTTATTATATCTGTATTAGTCGCCACCTTTGGGCACTTATTTCACTGGAGCCTCCCTTTAGGCTCTTATTTCTTATCGGCCTCTTATTTCTTACTTCTCTTACGAGACCTCTGCTGTGTTTACACGTAAGGCGTTTTTGAACAGTTTTGCACGGATCGTTCCCTGTAAAACACCCCTACTCCAAAAGATTAAAAGCATGTGGGTACACCGCCTTGTATAACGATTAAATTCCAAATAATACAAATATTCCCCCACGAAGTGTTATCAAGAAATCAGTCGTGATCAGTGGGTATGGGAACAGGGGAAAGGTAATTTCCAGAAATGGCTGCGATCATCTGAAAATAGAGCTAATCATGGTAATCGGTAAAGTTTGATACGACAATGAATTACAATCCATACATCAACCCCAATTTCCATTTGATGAGTCACAGATGCTGAATATGGCGATTTAGCCTCGTGCTCATGCAAGAAGCGTTGCGACTTAACAGCTACTTAGTTGTAATTTTCAACACGTTTTCCCGAATGCCAGAAGACCTCCGTGCCTTCATCACAACACTAAACTGGTTGTGCAGATTTTGCAGACGATGTCACACTTCAAGAGGGAAGCAGCGAGGAAGTAACAGCATATTACACTCCCTGAACAAAGCATGTGCAGCGGAGGATGGCTTGGAAGTATAAGGAAGGAAGACCAACGTTAAGGGGATTAGAGAACAGTTGCTGATACAAAAAGGGGATACGGTTCAAACAGTTTCCCACTGTCGCCACCTAGGTTGAGAGATAATGGACAACAATCCACTGGTAGTTGAAGTGAAACGACAAATGCAAAGCAAAGGATATCTGCAGCTTGTATCCATCTAACGAAACTGAGGAACCAAATCTCTTGGACTGGGGATTCTGTGTAAAGAAAATATAGAGATGCAACGGCAAGGCGTAATGTCGGAATACGACCCGTGGCTGGACGTGGCGTAACAAGCGGAAGGGTATGAATGGATGAAATATCGTTGGAGGTTTTAGCGAACGCCAGGATTACTTTCTCAGCAAAAGTCATTATCTAGTTTTAAATGGGTGCTGCCATCTTAGAAGTCACAAAATTGACCCAACTGATCATTGGAGGGTTCTTTCTCTATAACGCTATGTGTGTGAATGGATATATTGTTGGGAATGTATCGTTTTTAATGCAGCGAGAACACGTGCTTGTTTACCATTGGGAGGGGAGCGTTTAACCTAACTATACCCGGTACTATAACTGTGTTGTCTCACTATGGGTATAATTCGGGGATGGAATTTCGTGATTCAGTCTTGCAGCCTTATTGGGAAATGATCTTTTTGAGTTTGACAATGATGCCACCGAGGGGGTCAATTGAAGACGCAATTAAAAATGTCTCTTCATATTCTTGTGGGGCTAATGCAAGCAACTATCCCACCAAATGTCAAAAGAATATATTTGTAAATATAACCTGTAGGAGAAGTAGCGATTTTACACTATCGGCTGAAATTTCCTATGTTGACCTCTGTGACCTTGAAAAGTAGGTCAAGAGGTCAAACTCGTTCAATAATGGACCCGTACAAGGTGCAACTGCAATAAAATAAATTCACTCAATGAAATAACTAAATGTTATATCCGTATTTCATCTTATTTTAAATGTAAAGTGCAAGTTTCAGTACAAGTAGGGGTTCTCATGGTTATTTCAGAAATGTATTCAAATCCAAAGAGTGGAGGTAATTCGACTGATCCTGAGCCAGATATTTGGCTACCAATGTGTATTTGAATAAATAAACGAAAAAGTACAAATCCACCCTAAAGGTTCAAATTTAAGACGTAATCTGGAGAAGCTAGCGTGTACTTTAGGAATTTATACAAATTCCAGGTCGCAAGGGTATTGAAAAGTTGTAAATGCTACATTACGTTCCTGCTTGAACAGAATCGTTCCAAATCCGCGAAGTACCGATGGCAAGCCGTTCGAAAAACCACCTGGACAGTCAGTCTTTCCTTTTATTATGTTCGATGGATGAATTGACAGCTTCTCCATTCTGAAAATTAACAAACAGGGAAGATTAGCTAACGGTGGAATAAAACGTAATCCCTTAGATGATACAGATTTGCTGAACATGTATGGGTTTCGAGATCTGAGACATTGGGTCGTATGAATAAAAATAAAAGATTTTACTACAATTTTGTACATCATTCACTTGTGCATTTGTACAGCAGTGTTGAAGTAAAAGGTATTTACTAGAGTTTATTCATATGACCCAATGGCTCTGTCACTGAATTTGTGGTTACGCCAGAAACGTATATAGGTAGATCCGAATCTCAGAGATAAATTCTCTCCATCACACAGGTTGGGAACGACATCGAGAACAGAAGCGCTGTAATCATTGGACGACTACGATGACAAGCTCGCCCAGGTTCACCAGGCCTCAAGCTAAAATGGATCAGGTCAAGCATTGCAAAAGTACTGCATTGACCCTTTCTTGCAATATATTCAAATTTGACTTTTAATGCACCTACAAAAATTCAAACAAGTCTGATCAAGCATTCTTCAGTTACTGAGCGAACGCGAAAATCAAGATGGCGGCACTGGTGGCCATCTTAGAAATCAGACCTAGCCCATTATCGACAAGAATATTCCTCCACCCACTCCCATTGCACACACAAAAATTCATATCAGTAATGGGAATGGACAATAATTGGAATGGATGGTTAACAGGGTCATTTATGTGCTGGGAGAACTGTTTTGTAATCCATCTCGTACCATAGTATAACTATAATGACTGATGAGGCACGAGCACGCTGGGTCATCAAATCTAACTGTACACCTTGCATGACTTCGTCTGCCACAATGGAAATGACCGATCTTTTGTGCCCAAAGAAATACAGGGGTGGGCGGAGCAGTAATCGAAGAATTACAAGGGTGAACGAAATAGCTGTTTCCCCTTGACCCGAAGTTGCATAAAGCAATTCAGTCAAGTCCATTGTGGCACAATGGATTACATGTAATTTGATGATCCAGCGTGGTCGGAATAGTCTAGTCCTTTCACCCAGGCACATACCCAATCGTGCACGTCTTGCTGCATGCTTCACCAATCAGACTACGTCACTGCATTCATATAGTTCGCTTCCCTGTGGTCAGCTCAATTCATATTGATATGTAAATGACCTGCATATGAGGTCAGGCATTCACAGACAAATTTTAACCCTCAAATCCCATTTGAAAACAGAAACGTGAACATAATATTCTGTGACTGTAGAATGAGAAAGGAAACTTATAGGAAGAGTCGCATGGTAGCGCTTATGAATAGGCTACTCATATAAACGGGCGGGAAACATAGATACATTAATGTCTTCTCACTCGACGCCAATTGCCAAGTGTTTGTGTACGGCAGGCGTTGTGGTGGTTACATGCAGAAGTAGCAAAATTATGCAAATGAGTTAGCGAGATACATTCAACTTCGAGTGTGTTCTGGGTATTGCTCAAGAGCCTGTGCGTTTGCGAAAAGCCGTGGCACCCTTTCTTTAACCCTTTCAGTACGCAGGTAGAAACATGAAAAAATCTTCAAAAATCACCCAAACCCTATCATGTTTGTATTCGTTGGAAGGTCTAAGGGAGAACTTTCTTTTGGGCGCTTTTTGAAGCTTTTGTCAATGTTTGAAAAATTCATAAAATCTACCTTGGCACTGAAAGGGTTAAAGACTGACTATGTCCACGAAGAGTAAAATCGTTAAGACTAATTCAACCCTTTGGAATGTCTGGATCTACCAGCAATCAGTGAGAGCAAAATGTTCCACCCTGACTATATCAGCAGTCTTCTGATAGTAATTGCAATACATGTATATATCAATAATATTGCAAATATATCAATGCTGCAGTTAAAGACGTGTAAAATATCGCAGGTCGTGGTAGTAAATTCTGGTCTATTATTAATTTAGGTGGTGAACAAAACTTTGAAACCCCAGGTCACAAAGATATTGAAAAGTTTACCTTGTTGTTTCTTGAACAGAACCAAATCCGCGACGTACCGATGATGGCGAACATTCGAAGAAGCACCAGGCCAGTCTTTCATTTCATGTTCGTGGGATGAATTGACAGCTTCTCCATACTGAAAATTAACAAACAAGGAAGATTATCAAACGGTGGGAAAATATATGATTCTCTTAGATGATGAAGATCTGCTCTGCTGAACCGAGATATGGGTTGCGAAATTGGAGCCATCATTTCGGTCACTGAATTTGTGATTACGTCAGAAAAGTACAGTGGAACCTCAGTAACAAGACCACCTTAGGCACCATGCTAAAATGGTCTTCTTACCGAGGTGGTCTTGTTACAGAGGTTGATTTGATTGAAAGTGAATAGATTGGGACACAATTGAGTGGTATTGTCAAGCGAGGTGGTCTTTAACGAGGTTCCATTGTATATTGAAGTTATACTTTTAATGTTTTTTTGATTTGTTTTGTTTTTAAATTTGACTCAATGTACCCACAAAAATTCAAATCACTTGCTTCGCCTTTTCAGCGATGCACTCTAGCGCTGACCCTTCAGCTTATTGAGCGGAAACTAAATTAAAGATGGTGGCTTTGGCGGCCATAGTATGCTTTAACCCATTCAGTGTCAATGCCGGTTTTATGAAATTTTCGAACATGGAAAAATCTTCAAAAATCACCCAAACCCTATCATGTTTGTATTCGTTGGAAAGCTCTCGTTCAGAGCTTTCCAACGAATACAAACATGATAGGGTTAGGGTGATTTTTGAAGATTTTTCTATTTTTTAAAAATTTCATAAAATCGGCATTGGCACTGAAAGAGGTAAAGGCTGACTATGTCCGTGAGCAGTAATATCGTTAGACTAATTCATCCCCTTGGAATGTCTGGATCTGCCGGCAGTCAATGAGAGCAGATGGTCCACCTTGACTATCAGCAAAATTCAATGATGCAGTCAAAGACGTGCAAAATATCGCAGGTCGTGCTAGTAAATTCACGATTTTTTTGATTTTTTTAAAAGGGGCTGTTCACTTTCGAGACGATTTTACCAAATGAAAATTTACCCATTTCTGGTTGACCAATTTATTTGAAATTTTCAGTAGGGATAGTAAAAATCGGATACTAGGTACCTATGCTAGAGAAACATGGCATTCCTCTCATTAATTAGTAAAACAATGGACCTTTGCAAATCGCATAAAATGAGTTGGAACCGATCAATATTATGCATTGGCATTCACTAGAATGATCTAAAATGAATACCAGGAATTTTCTAATATCAATTCAACCTCCTCCTTTGCTCCATTAAGGATATAATTGCCAAAAACTGACCAGTTCTGAAAGATTGACCAGCTTTCTACTCACTAACTGGGTATGCCAACAGTCCGGAGAACAGCCATTATTGAGTGAAGGCTTACCTGGTATGGTGGCCAGGTCAAGTGGGTGATTGGGTAACATCATTCAGTGTTGGAAGGAAGCTTCATTGATTGACCATTCATGGTCTGGGGACTAGTTTTGTGAAGTCTGAATACATTTCAATGACTCTTTTTTAACTTTTGCTGAAATGTGTGTCCACGCTTATCTACTGGATACACCCTTAGATTATACATGTATGTAATTATCCCAAATGAAATTATTTTGGGATTCCCAAATTCACCATTGCCCTTGGCCATGTTGGCAGAAACTGGTAATTAAGCCATTTTTTTAATAAAATTACTCGTTTGGCGGATTTCTTTGCTGTAAACGTAAGATGAGAGAAAGGAATGAAATTGATATTCCATTTACAGAGTTTGTAGGCCTATTTATTAGTTATCTGATGTCAATTTAGAGCATTATGGAACGTTGGTGATTACACATTACGCAATGGGGCGCCAGAGTGGCCGAGTGGTTACGCCACTCGCCTTTTACCAATGCGTCCCGGGTTCGATTCCCAGCTCGGGTATATGTGGATGGGTTAGTAATTCCCCTCAGACATTAGTTTTCTAACCCATGTGGATGGGTTAGCAATTCCCCTCAGACAGTGGTTTTCTCCGGGTACTCCGGTTTCCTTCAACTATGAAAAATTGCAATGCCTACATCTGCACCAACGACTAAAGGCCTCAATATAGGCTATTGAAAGCCTTTGTCTCATTGTTGTAAAATGAAAGTTTATTATTATTACATGTGCAAAAAACACTTCAGGAGGGTCATAGTACCCTCCTAAAAAGCAATTTTTTGTTCTTGCTAATTTGGGTAAGGCTAATTTCATCACTTAGAAGACTTAAAGATTGGCCCCTGCCTCTTTAACCCTTAATTAACAAACTGAGGGGCAATTTCAGATATTTTCAATTTGGAAAAAAATCCAAAGAAATTAAAGCTTTCCAAAGAACCACTTGCTACGGTTTGGGTGACTTTTGGTTTGGGGGTGTCCGTCCGCTAGACGACAAATCCTATGTAAAGGGTGGGGTAAGGGACGGGGTTAAGCTTAGAGTCTATAGGATATGTCGGACTGGCGAGCAGGAACCGGTTTGGGGTGGGGATGTAGTTTTTTATATTATCCAAAGGAATTCAGCATGCCAAGAGTTAAAGGAGACCTATAAATGGTTATAAATACATCATAAAGGGTTAAAAGTGTAACTACATGTAGACCTACCGTCAACTGAGTAAACCTTCAAAATTTTCTGCACCCGAACGAATCAATGTAATCCACATGGACAAGCAGAACATACCAGTACATGTAGGTCCATCCAATATTATTGGACTCTTATTATCATACTTGTATCCACTCAGACAACAAACGCACACAGGTACCATAGTTTCCAGTAATGTATCCAGGTACAATCACAGGGGTATAATTCCAGGTACAATCAGTGAGAGCAGAGGGTGCCCTAAAACTCCACACCCAGCCATATTGCATGCATGGAGTCAAATGCCCTGCATGTACAAGGTAAAATGTACAGGCCTACAAGGCCTTTGTAGCATAGGCCAAAATGGGGAGTTGCCTATTAGGTAAGACCCCAGTGGCATTGCTGGAAGATAATACATTATTTCAGAAGGGAATAAAACTGTTTACAATGGGTCACTTGAGCAAACCTACTTTCATTAAACTGCTGGTAACAAATTGACCCTGAATGACCAATTGGGAATAATACCTTGTCCTGGGATGAGAGGCCCATACCTGGAAACCTTCCACCAGACTGAAGCTGGGTATTGTATTCTGTGCACTTACAATGGCAGTTCTTTTGGACATCACACCCATGAAAGGTGTTCGAAAATCCTCAGAAATTGTCATTTTTCACTAATATTCTATAGAAAAACATGGACTGAACAAATAAATTTGTAATGAAAAATAACAACATTTCATGTTCTATCAGTACAGGAAATAGAAAGAAAATATTCTAGGCCCTTCCAACTTAATTCATGCATTTTGCGAATGTCCATTGTTTTCCTAATTAGTTAATTGAATTCTTGAATTTAGTGGCACCAACATCTAGTATCCGATTTTCACTACCCATACTGAAAATTTCAAAGAAATTGGTCAACCAGAAATGGGTGAAATTTTATTTGGTAAAATCGTCCCGAAAGTGAACAGCCCCTTTCATAAAATCGGCATTGGCACTGAAAGGGTTAGGCTGAGTTCACATAGAGCTATACACTATTCGGTAATCGCGTCCGACGGCACGTTTTCGTCGAATTCACGAATGTCTGGATCTGCCGGCAATCAGTGAGAGCACATGTTACACCTTGACTATCAGCAAAATTCAATGCTGCAGTCAAAGATGTGCAAAATATCGCAGGTCTTGACAGTGAATTCACATCTAAGGCAGCAATTTCAGGACTTATGAATGTACATCATGACAAATGAGCGGGTGCTGGAACCATACACGGCCATAAGGATGTAACTAACAATTATTCTCAGAAAATATGAAGTCATTGTTTATTCAGAAATTGTTCATTTTCTGATTTGTTTGTTCCAGTGTCCGGAATTAGTCCACTAGTGCAAACATTTTATGATAGTGGAACATTTGGGGTATGACACGGCGGTAATGTAAGGTAGTGGAAACATTTTAGGGGGTAGTGAACAAAACTTTGAAACCCCAGGTCACAAAGATATTGAAAAGTTTACCTTTTTGTTTCTTGAACAGAATCGTTCCAAATCCGCGAAGTATAGTACCGATTATGGTGAACATTCGAAGAATCACCAGGCCAGTCTTTCGTTTTATGTTCGAGGGATGAATTGATAGCTTCTCCATACTGAAAATCAACAAAGGAAGATTATCTAAAGCGGTGGAATAAAATATACGTATGATTCTCTTAGATTTAGAAGATCTGCTGAACCGAGCTATAGGTTTCGAAATCGGAGACATCACCTCTGTCACTGTATTTGTGGTTACGTCAGAAAAGTAGAGTGGAACCTCGGTAACAGGACCACCTTAGGCACCATGTTAAACTGGTATTCTTACCGAGGTGGTCTTGTTACCGAGGTTCGTTTGATTGCAAGTGAATAGATTGGGACCCAATTCAGTGGTCTTGTTAAGCGAGGAGGTCTTGTTACTCAGGTGGTCTTCTGTCAACAGAGTTTCCATTGTAGATCACAATCTCAGAGATAGATTCTCTCTAACCCACAGGTGGTTAACGGAAGCTCTGTCATCATCAGACGGTTACGACGAAAAGCTAAGCCAGGTTCACTAGGCCCTGAGCTAAATATGGATAATTGGCCCTATCTTGCAGTATATTGAAATTTGATAATCGCTGAGCGAATGACATCTGTGCAGTCCACGTGTGAATATTTACATCATGGGCGCAGCCATTACAACCTCGATCCAGGAAAAAATGAACAATGCCTGGGTCGAGGTTGTAACAGCTGCGCCCATGATGTAAATATTTACACGTGGACAGCGCAATGTCATTAGTGCAGCCATTCTCAGTACATCCAGTAGACCAAAAATGCTAGTCCCAGCCGCTGGAGGGCGCTGGAAACCGGCGGCGCTGAGAATGGCAAGTTAAGTATTGAGCGGAAACGAAATTAAAGATCATCAGACGGTTACGACGTCAAGCTAAGCCAGGTTCACTAGGCCCTGAGCTAAATATGGATAATTGACCATATCCTGCAGTATATTGAAATTTAACGTTTTTCGATTTTTCTTGTTTTTAAATTTGAGTTTTCTTGTAATCAAATCACTTGCTTCGCCTTTTAAGCGATGCACCATTGTGCTGAACCTTCAGCTTATTGAGCGGAAACGAAATTAAAAGATGGTGGCTTTGGCGGGCATAGTATGCATTCTCTCCACCTTAACCCTTTCAGTGTTATGAAATTTAAAAGAACTGAAAAATCTTCACAAATCACCCAAACCCTATCATATTTATATTCGTTGGAAAGCTCTCGCTGAGAGCTTTCCTACGAATACAGACATGATAGGTTTTTGGTGATTTTTCAAGATTTTCCATTTTTTAAAAAATTCATAAAATCGGCATTGGCACTGAAAGGGTTAAAGGCTGACTATGTCCGCGAGCAGTAAAATCATCCTTAGACTAATTCATCCCTTTTGAATGTCTGGATCTGCCGGCAGTCAGTGAGAGCGCATGTTCCACCTTGACTATCAGCAAAACACAATGTTGCAGTCAAAGACGTGCAATATATCGCAGGTCGTGGTAGTAAATTTAGGTAAAATGCAGCAATTTCAGTACTTATGAATGTATTGGTAATGGCACTATGGTAGTGTAAACATTTTAGGGGGTAGTGAACAAAACATTGAAACCCCAGGTCACAAAGATATTGAAAAGTTTAAAGTTTACCTTGTTGTTTCTTGAACAGAATCGTTCCAAATCCGCGACGTACAAATGATGGTGAACATTCGAAGAAGCACCAGACCAGTCTTTCATTTGATGTTCGTGGGATGAATTGACAGCGTCTCCATACTGAAAATTAATAAACAAGGAAGATTTATCTAACGGTGGGAAAATATATATGATTCTCTTAGATGATGAAGATCTGCTGAACCGAGATATGGGTTGCGAAATCGGATACATCATCTCTGTCACTGAATTTGTGGTAACGTCAGAAAAGTAGCGTGGAATATCGAGAACAAGACCACATTAGGCACCATGTTAAACTGGTCTTCTTACCGAGGTTCATTTGATTGAAAGTGAATATATTGGGACCCAATTCAGTGGTCTTGTTAAGCGAGGTGGTCTTGTTACTGAGGTGGTCTTCAACCGAGGTTCCACTGTATATACGTGATCCCAATCTCAGAGATAAATTCTCTGTATCCCACAGGTGGTTAACGGAAGCTCTGTCATCATCAGACGGTTATGATGACAAGCTCAGCCTGGTTCATTAGGCCCTGAGCTAAATATATGGATACGCTAATATGGAGCTAAATATGGATGGGATTAGCCTGGCGCGCGACCCCATGATTCGTAGGGAAATTCCCGAAAAGTACGATGACGAAGAGCAAGGGTCCGCCCAAAATGGCGGGAAAGGCTCAAATGCACAATCTTCGACCACTGACCAAAAACGGCCACCAGTGGTGTCCAGTCAGACGGAAAAAGGGGCCTTCAATATTGATCATTCAAGCGTGAGGGAAATGGAGGGGGATAATGCATTCAGACCAACAGCGGTTTTCGGACTTTCGGAGCTGTCCATTTTTAGTGTTCACCTATTTTTGATACTCCACATATTTATTGAGGGCATATAATATCTATATCGAAAATATTTGGAGCAGATTCCACAAAATATTACTTTATTCCATGTGCTTGAAATGGGAAAATGGCTTCCCAGGAGGCGGTCATGATACAAACCTCATCCCCATGGATCTCATTCTCTCGTACACTCTTGGCAGATTCCACAATCACAAGGGCCCCTCGGGATGAGGTTGCTAACATGGCTGCCCCCATAGGTAGCCATTTTATTATTTCAATTTGGGATAAGAATCTGATATTTTGTGGAATATGTGTGAAATATTAGTGGTAATATTAGTGGTGTGAAATGTTAGTGGTACTTTTATGGAGTTCTGATGCATATTTATGTCGTTTGGATGTATGAAAAATGGGACAATTGTTTTACTAATCAGTAAGTATTGCATGCATAGTACTTCATTACAGTGTGTGTAATTGGTGCCTTTAGATGAAGCCAATCGTGTACGGTTACCTATGTTACTGAGTGCCAGTATGCTTTTAATGGGTTTTTAGGCATTGCTTGCCAAAAATGATTCACAACATTAATCAGTCTATTGGTCAGGTGAAGGAAAAAGCATGATTTCTCAAAAAATTGATCGGTGACAGTTTATTTTTCACACAATAGACCCATTGCGAAAGAGCGGCCATTTTCTGCAGAGGGGGAATTAAGAATTAAATAGGAAAATTCATTAAGTTTCTCCAGCACTCATTGAAATACTACTGATCGGACAGCTATGACACTTGTCAAACAGGTATTATG
Source organism: Phthiracarus laevigatus (assembly GCA_034700185.1). Taxonomy (NCBI): domain Eukaryota; kingdom Metazoa; phylum Arthropoda; class Arachnida; order Sarcoptiformes; family Phthiracaridae; genus Phthiracarus; species Phthiracarus laevigatus. Next base: position 423 of record JAQIXJ010003760.1, on the reverse strand, counting down.
TGGAAGTCCACCGAGAATTGTGTGACAAAAACTGTCACCGATCAATAGTCCATACGAGGCTGGACATGCGCAGTGATAACTGCGAACTAGCTCGTCGGCCATCTTGAATAAGTTGGGTGAATGCACATGGTGACAAACGGTCGAGTAATCTGCATTATCCTCCTCCGCTAATTCCAGCGTTGCAGTTGGGCCTAAGGCCACTGCAATTATTTCATCTGTTTAGCGGGCACCTTATATTAGCGGGGACTTTATATTTGGCCAAAATGGAATAAAAATAAAAGTAGAAAATTACCTTATTTCATTGTTAATTTGGTCCCCTACATTTCAATATTCTTAAAAAATGTCAAAAAATAATAAAACTTCCCATAATTTTGATCTTATTCAGTGAAACTGCTATTAACCATTAGCACACTGAACATTTTT
>JAQIXJ010003759.1:0-12065 GCA_034700185.1 Phthiracarus laevigatus | reverse complement strand
CGATTGTGAAGATTACATATGAGTTTTAGTGTCTCCAATTGTCCACAATTTTGTCTCCATTTTACAAATTATGTGTCTCCTTTTTTGTCCCCTTTTTATTAAAAATTTTGTCTCCAATTACCCATTTCTACTTATATCCATATAGGTATGCCTTATTTACAAATGTTTTTATTATTCTTTTATGCTGCATACCGCTAAACGAATAAAAATAACTTTTATTAAACAACGAGTAAAGCACTTAATTTTTTCTTTAATTTAGATGTTAAAAATATTACATTAAAATTTCAGTGCACATGATACGAAAAAACATCATTTTACGACAAACATAGAGATCATTATTATAATACAGATAAAAAAAATTAAAATAAAGCTAATTTCACTTTAAATTTTAAAATTTCCGTTTAATCGTTAATTTAAACCAAACTTAAATAACACTATAGTTTGAACGTAATCGAGTAATCATTACAACACATTCGTCGCTTTAAAGTGGAAAAAATAAATGGAGATATATTATAGAATTGAGTGGAAAAGTTATTTAAATTTAATTTGAGGCGCTAACCCGTCGTAATGTTTTCCAATTATTGCGATGAACGCACACATTTCAAAATCAATAGCTCACCGGATAATAGTTGTTGCATATAAGGAGCTCAAAAAAAACTTTCAGTGCGGTTTTCATTTGTCATTACACGTAAAAATTTATTTATTTTTCATTCACAAAAATTTGATTGATTATACATTAGAACGGATGATCGAACTGAACAATACAGGAATGGTTGAGAGGTTGAGATTAACGCTGAGTGTTGAATGCGATTCATTGCGTGGCATTGCTCTCCAGTGCGCAAAGTGGTCCAACCCATACACCATTTATGCATTTAAATTTGCAAACACGCTTCTGGCCCATAGTGTCAATCACTCCGACAAACTGTATTTCCTCGATAGTTGCAAAGTTACCGCCGCTGACAGTGTTGACGATATCGGGCGATGGCGCGCCGTTTACTAATATTTCGGGAGATGAGCATCCAGTTTGGTGTGGCGTGTGGTCTGTTGATGACCCTTTCCATGTTATATCATCTTTATTAATCGATTGTGATTCCGATTCCGATGACTTTCTGCGTTCTGATACCCAAATCAAACATAAGAAAAAAGAAAAGTAAATATTGCTAAATCAACACTAATTAGGATAGAGTTTGTCAAATAATTCTGAATCATAGCTTAGTTTCTGAATTTAGTTTCATATAGATGTGTACACCATATATAACGGAAAAATCAATGTGATTGAGAGTTTTAATTAAGCAAGTTTTTTGTAGCATTGAAATTTTTAGATACTCAAGTGTAATGAAAACGTATAATAAAAAGATTTTAGCAATTAAAGCCTGCGGGATAAAAGGATAATAGAAGTTTTTCAGATTTTATATAAAATGAAGCTATGCATGAATTATTGAGTTTAAGCAGATATGCTAAATACGACACAAAAAAATCAAAAATTATGGAAACATGGAATTAAAAAATCCGAATATTTCATTGTATCTATTTATTTGCCGTATTATTTGGTAAATCGATAGAAAACAATTATTACAAAAAATTTATTAATCATTTATAAGTTAAAATTTATTATTCAATAACGATAAATAAAAATATCTTAGATTTCCTTTTTTTTATGGGTCCTCTAACTTATTGACTGCAAGTTTAAATGGGATTATTTGTATTTTCCATGTTATTCCGCTAACTAGTTATTCTTATAACAATATGTTACAGAAACAACAGTTTAACAAGTACTGTAATGTTAAATGTTGTGCTAAACTCTTATTAATATTTCAAACATGAAGGCGTAATGAGTTTGTTTTTCCTGAATTTGGCATTTCGTTACTAAATTATAATCTTTTCCCACAAATACAAGTTAATACCTGATACTAATCATTAGATCAATAAAATTAACATAATTGCCGTATATTTAAATCGTAATTATTTTAAAACTTTGTATAGAAAATCTTGAAAAATAATAAAAATTTTGATTAATAAAATCCATTTATCTTTCTTTTTCAGAATCAAAATATTAAAATATTAAAATAAATAAAAAATAACAAAACAGTTTTTAAAACCACATTTTAAGAGTTAATAATATCAGCCGCATATTTAAAAATGAATGGTAAGCAAGTTCTAACTACGATCGATATATTTTTTAAGGTTAAATAGGATAAAGAAAATGTTGAACCAATGGTTTTACGTCTCAAGTGCGCTATCAAATTGACATTTACATATTATACGCTATTATTTCTCTCGATGCACACTTGATTTATAAGTGTAAAACTTTCCGAAACATTGATTTGTTCTTTACGTTAACTTAGATTTTTAAAATCTAAAAAACGCAGAGCAAAAATAAATAATATTTGATAAAAAAAGTTAAAATACTAAACAAGTGATTACTTAATCAAAAACTCTATTACTTTGCTCTTAAAATCATTTATTTTTTAACAAATAAGTTTGAAAAAAACAATCAAAAAATTTTCACTTAATTATATGCCTTGCTTTCAAGTTTTTTATATTATCGAAAAAATGGGCAAAATTTAAATTTCTGTTACATTTGAAATAAGATAGTCGCTAACACTTATTATTCGGTACATCTTTTCTTGACATATATTCGATAGTATTTCCCGAAATAAGCCAAACATTTCTAAACTCCTGAATAATTCAATTATTGCGAGGCGTAACACATCAATACGTTTTAGGAATACTGCGCTATATTATTATAACTTTATACAAGAATTGAATCCAACAGAAACAACTATAATGAGCTTATATCGATTTGGTAAATCTGATAAAAACTTAATCCGTTCAGATCGTTCCTTCATGATTGTTATATTCTTCTATCAATCAAATTAATTTATCTCTAACCGTAAATAAAATGAGAAAAATTATTTTCGAAGTTATAATAAAATAAAATACGCGATTATTTATATACTATACTAGTAATCGTAGTTTATTATCATAACTTAATTCATTTTTTTGTTCGTTAGTTTGCATTCGGCTTAAAATAAACTTTTCAGAAAAATATATAGATTTTTTCTTTTTTTAAAATAGATGTTTTTGAGGAATAAATGTTTTTAATTTGCATTATGATAATATAATTGTCATTTCTTAGAATCATAAAAAATGTAACAAATTTAAAATTTTAATGTGTTTGATCATCAAAATGATATTACATTTTATAAAGCATTTGAAGCTGAATTGTCCAATGAGTACACATTCTTAACTTTTCTCAACAACTCTACTCAAGTATTGATCGACAGTGGGTATTGTGGAGAGTGTCTCAACTTTCAAATTATTAACAAATGTAGAAATAAATCAATATATCATTTTGTCGTTATAAATCTTAACATCAAATAAAAAAACAGTAATATATGAGACAATCGATATTCTTTATAAATACGTCTAATAACTTAGTTTTTAGTTTTTTTCATCTAACAATATAGTTATAATTTTTAGTTTGAATAAAATTAAGCTATAATTTGAAAATTTTCTGTTTGAATGCAGAATTTGAATAGACTTCGCGAAAAGAACAATTCATTTATTTTATTTGTTTTCTTTTAATTTTAATTTCATTTTATAATAAACAGAGCATATTTAATTAACTAGTATGCAATGCTTACGCTTATTTTGCATAAATATTCAAATTATGCATTATTATTGAGAAAATGATTAATGTGGACATGACTTTTATAAATATTTAATATATTTGTTAGGTTCATAAATGTAATTATTAATGTATTTAAATATGTCATACCCTGGTTATTCATTTTTAATTCTGTGTTAAATTTTTAGAATTTGAATTGAATGTATTTTGAGTAAGATATATAATAATCGCTTATTAAAAAAACTTGAAAATGCAGAAATTTAAATATTTCAGTCAGAATGCCAAAAAACTGTAGTACGAATCTTATGAGTTTAGGGACAACGAAAAAAATCACAAAATTATGATAAAAATTGTGATATAGTCTATATTATTATATTCATTCATATACAGTTGCACGATATTAATCAATAGTATTATTTATTTATCCGAACTAATGATACAGTGAATTCTGATAAGGCACGAATAGATTATATAGCGCTTCACGCCCGTACCCAACAATAAAGAAAGTAACCTAAAGTGCAAATCTAATAAAATTAACATTTTAGTTTTTATAAGTTTTTAAGTAAGTTATTCAAACATTTAATAGTAATAGCTTTTAATATAATTTTATATATTAATCTAATTATATTGTTAAAACGAATTTCAACAATTAGGCTAAAGAAAGTCCAAAATTACAGTTTTGAATTTGATACTCCCTATGTATATTGAATAAGAATTTTTAAAATTTTCTTCAAATTAATCAGTAAATATTTATTGCTTTTTCTTTAATTCCTAAGGAAAGTATGCGATGTAGGGTTCGATAGGCGCTATTACGCTCATTGGTTGTGAAGAAGCCTGTACTGGAAGCTCACATACCGACATACTCCGAATGTTTTACATTTTCGATAGTGAGCACCAATTTTCTAAATAACATTGTCTGTAATTCTAAATACATTTAAAAATTGAGACTCGAAAATATTCTGTTATTTACAAAGTATAAAATTTCCAACTAATCAAAAAAATTGCATATCAAATGCAACAAGAGATAATTTATTATAGATTAAGAACGATAAACTTGCTCAGTTTAAACTACAGTAAGTAAAATGCAAAAAAAATCTAATATGACTAAATTTTCTTTTTAAATTGGACTTATTGTAAATAATAACAATAAGATAGTCTTAAAAATTGTCTTAAAATATTATATTAGGGTTATTATCTATTAATTTATTAAAACGTAAATTATTCTATTAAATAATCAAACTAACTTCCAAATTTTATATTAAACATTAATTCTTGCAAATAACAAAAAAAAAATCAAAATATTTTATGATAGAAATAAAGAACTGCGATACCATTTAGAATTTCGAAAAAACTATAATTATTGTGGTGGCTTATCACAAGAATTCGATCATTTAAATCGAAAATCGCAAATAATAACTTAATATGAACCAAAATTAGGGCAATACTAATAAAATTAATCAGTAACGCATTACACTTATTAATTTCAATCAAAAATAATCGACTCTATAAGCGCTAAATTTTTGTTGGTTATTCCCTGATTGTTATCTGAAGCGCTGGTAAGCAAAGCTTATATGATATTCACTCACCGGTTTCAATAGTATCAATAGTTTGAGAGCGAACCACAGGTTGTAGAGTAAAGCCAACAACTACTGTAAACACCACTAACGATTCTATGATACGCATCATCAATTGTTTTTGTCTCATTTCCCGATTATTTCCCCTAATAATCCAGAAAATGCCATTAATAATGCGCCAAATGATTTTTCACTTTTATTTTCGATAATAACAGCTAAATGTTTATAATCACATGGAAAGATCTATGCGGTAGAGACAACTGATTACACTCAGGCTCAAACATACACACAAATACACGCACACACATACAGTACACACACATTGTGAAATGAATTGGTTGCCGCACATGTCATCCTATATATAATGCGCTAAAGCTAATGGCATCTCAGACTAAAATCATTACAATAACTGTCTTTCAGAAAGAGATTGGATAAATACTAATATGAAAGTTAGAGAGAAGCTGTAAAATTTTTATGAGTTTTATAATTATATTTTTTTAGATTTTTATTAGTCAGATTAAATTTGTTTTTTATTTTCTAATAAAAATGTACAGAATTAGCTAAAAAAACTGGAAAAAACTGATGCTCTTAACCAAACTTTCTATTGGTTAATTAAAATTCATTATTGATTACGGAATAATCAATTGCCAAACCAAATACACCAAACCTACTCAACTATATATAAATCTTTTCCCGTGAAAATGGGTTTTTTGTTTAATTTAAGTAAATCTTTCATCAAACGACACATCAATCTTCTATGCCTTCGGTTCATTCGCAGTTTAGCCGAAAAATAAAATTTATTCAGTCTTATGTTTGGCCATACATAAAACATTAAATATTATTTAGGCATTCATCTGCAAACTATTATTCTAGTCGTACCAAAAACTCGAGCCTTAAATCCAAAAAAAAAAGGAAAGTTTTCCACATAAGAAAACAGTGCGAAAGAACGTTTTCAATGTAACATTAAATTTTTTAAAAATATTCAAAAGTATGTTCCAGTCGCTAAAGTTTTTACAATCGATTACTTTGTACCATTTTTGGTTCATAATTCTAAGACTACAAAAGTCCTTTGAATTTAGATTAGTCGCTTTCACGAGCTTTACTCATGATTAGTATTTGCTATAAGCAAATAAAACGGCGAACAAATCCACACACACACTGTGTGATGAGAAAAGGCAAACATTTTAATTGCATGCTAGCATTTGTGCCAAAAGGGATTGACGATTACTACGCAGCGTAATATCTACCAGTATAAAGCAAACAAGAATAAATAACGATATGTTCTACAGATCATTAGAGCATTCGATAGAGCGCTTGGATTTCACAAATATTATTATTACACTGTAGAATATAATGCAATATCAATATGTAGTCTAAATTAAACTCTTTATAAATAAAAAAAATTTCGAAATACTTTAACTGATTGTACTGACGTTTTTTGAAATACTGCATAAAAATTAGATTCACTGACTTACTGGTAACTTAATTAAACTAATCGAGCTGTGGTGGATTCTACTATTATTTTATTAACAATACGGTTAACATAGCAATGACGAAAACTGAATGACGAAAATAGTTAATTAACTAAGAAAAGTGTTGTCTGCGAAACTTTATTACCGAACGGTTTATGTTGATTGGTTAACGTTTTATGATTTGTTTCCAACAATGAATTAACGCAATAAATGTTTTTGATTAAAAAACGCTCGTAACAACTCGATCATCAAAATGAAATTAATACCCAATTAATATATAATCAGTTAACATATTTCGCGATTTTCCTTAAAAATCACGTGTTACGTAAAAATGTTTCATTAATTAACTATGACCTCGAAGTCGTCTCTAATTAACGAAAGCTATTCGTTAAAGTTTGAGTTTTCCAGAACACATTTTTAGCGGATTTTGATCGTTAAGTGCGATCGTTATGGCAACGAACCACAATTGTTAGTTAACTATATCGTTAACGCTTTAGTAGAACCGAAATGATTTCATTTTGTTTACTTAAACTATTGTATTTGACATAAAACTTTCCTATTTTAGTATTACTTTCTTTACGAATGAGTTGGAAATCTAATAGCAAACTAATGATGTTTATTTGGATTAATGGCACTTATAAAAGTCATTATATAATTTTAATTACTTAATTATTAGGCAACAAAAAAAACAGTTTATATTACTGTAAAGCTTATAATGCGAAAGAAATTCGTCAAAATCAAATTATAATGATCATTAATTTCGGAAAAATAAGATGAAAATTCTAATCATTTTAATGCACTGAAAATAGCTGTTGAGAGATAACCGGAATATTTTTGTAATGAGGTGACCGTAGCATGAATGAGCTGCCAGACAGTAAATCAAGCGATATATAAGCTGTTGGCTGACGATTGTGAGTGCAGTGACAATCTTTTATGATTCAGTCAACCTGAGGCCATATATGTAAACTATAATGTACTCGAAGATTCTCTGAATTAATGCTATCCTATTTCGTAATAGGACTGAGCATTATGAAGTTAAGTGCTAAAAAATCCATATCTTTACACTACTATTTGTGCGTAGAATATTGGATGCGACACAAATTAAATTTAACGGTTAGACCGTAGCTTTTAGTTTTATTAAGAGTAGCCATTGGACAAAACGCCGTATAACTTAAATATTAGGTTTTTTGCCATATATCGTGCGTAAAGCGTAGACTCAAGCGCATTAAAACTATAATTTAATTATAAATGAACAAAACCATTATTGATACCAAATTGGAAACATGACACCACATCACGTTCATTGAGAGCATTGCGTTCTAAATGCATATGCAGTTGATTGGACATCAGTTCATTTATATAATATATCAGTAAAAATGCAATGCGTGACAACACTCTCTCCGTACTTATTTGTTACTAACGAATTGGTCGCACAATCAGATTTAGTATTAAATAATAGATTATGAGCATCACATCATATTACATGAATAGCGTAAAAATGGCAAAAAGCATCAGCGATACCTGCGTTTTAGTAATATGATACTTAATGCCATGAAGTGGGTGTAAGCAATTTGAAATACAATCAACAATAATTTTTCGTAATTAAAAATTCATTATTTTCAATGGATTTTAATCCAATAGTGCGATGTAATTTGCATTGTAAATACTGCGTACCGGGTATAAAGGTATTGTGTTTAATTCCTAGATGTTTCTCAAATGAAAAAGAGATTTACCCGAAAGGAAATTCTGACGTCGTTTAGATAACAGCTTGAAATAAATAAAAAGAAACTCTATTATTATTTCATTAGAGAATCTTGTTTTGGTCGATTAGCTTAAAATTTTAAAAAGCCTAACGCTCTTTGGAATTTAAACTAAAAGTTATAAAGTTGCAGTATTACACAGTTAGTCAATAAACTAAAGTAAGACATACAAAAAAAATCAATCATTGATTTCGGCATCGTTTGTTTCGGTGGGAAATGTGGTCATTAATATAAGTCCCTTTTTGCTGATTACTGTAAATAACAGATTGCTGATTCATTATTTATTTCTTTAATAATCGTAAAAATTTGTTTTATCTATAATTTATAATTAAGTAAATAAATATATTTAAAGGTAGAATGAAAAGTGCGAAAATCCATGTAAACAAAGTAGTATCATATAGTCGAGATGAGAACAGGAATTGATTAATCTTATCAGTTTTTTAGCTTGAATAACAAAAATATAATGATACCAAAAATTTAATTAAGTTTTTTGTTGTTGATCGAGCATCGATTAATTCAACTTTAATTAGTAAAGAAAAAATTTTGAGCATAGTTCTCAAATGAGTGATACAGTAATGTAATATAAATTAAAGATGTAAATGGTTTAGTTAATCCTTGAGTTTTAACTGAATGAATTCTTATCTATTTGTTTGGCTTAATTTTGCCTCTATGTTCGTACGGTTAAGGTTAAATAAACTTATTAATGAAATCCGCATTTAATTCATTAACCAGATAAACAATTTTTTATTGTAATTTATAGTATTCAAAATCGTTTTTAAATTTATTTCTTATCATGTGACAATAATATTATGCAGAAACGCAAAAATATTACTGTAATAAAATTAATTATTTGAAATTTTTTTATTTTTTAATAAATTGTTTAATAAAATAATCCTAGAAAGTACTTTTTATAGAGATTTATATTGGATTTACTGCTATACTTTTCTATTTTATTATTTGTTTTGCTCAGTCGTCAGGTATTTCTTAATTATTTCAGGTTCAGGTTATAAAACATTAACCGTAACATCTTTTATTAAAAACGCGTAAATTACAATATTAATAGTAATGCATTTTACAGGTATTTGTATTTTATTAACTCGAACTATTATCGATTAAAATTAATGCGTTTCACAGTACTACAAGGTCTGTACAAAATAAAGGGTAGTGAATTTAGAAATAAGATGTTTGTGTATTTTGATAAACGCCTTGCAATCATTAGGAAAACTGTGAGAAATCGTTAAAAATATATTATCAAAATATTAGAAGTATTAGAAGTTTCGTTATAAAAAAGTTACAGAAACAACTAAAGTAGACAATCGAGAGTTATTTTGAGAAATTTTAAATTTTTTGTGGATCATCAAACTCATTTGAAATAAGCGGCAAAATTTTAATCTTCGTTTATAATTACATACGTTAATTAAAATAATATTATTTATTTTCCTAACGTACATATTTAATACTAAGTTTTACATTTTTCTTGTTTTTTGAACGCCTAAACAATTTATAAAGCATTAGTTTTTAAAGCATTAGCATTTAACAATGCATTAAGTAAACTTAACACGTTCCAAAATAAACCTTTATAAGGTTTGAGTTCATACAATCTTTGTATAAACTAATAAAAGTTTATTTAATATATATGACTAACGTTTAAATATTTATTCACCGCAATGTTTGCTCGGAAAAGTATCACTCGATTTTCCTTTGGATTATGCATATCTTAATTTCCGAGATAGTATTTCCTTTAATAATACGTGCAGTATAGTAATAATAATAATATCTACCGTTATATTACTTAACTCTTTTTTGCGATAAAAGCAACCCATTAATCATAATATTTTTCCATCTTAAGGACTTATTCCTTAAACCACGTATACAGAGAAATAAATACATTAATATTGATTGCTATGGTACTTAAAAGTGATCTATAGGCTCTTTCTTCTCGAAATTAAATTAAGAAGTCTACGGCTAAATAATGGCATTCGGAATTATGATTAGAGCTCGGAAAATTCGGTTATACCAGAAAAGCTTTTAAATCAATGTTAGTAAATTTAAGTTGAAATAGCTATTAAAATTGACTTGAATTAAAGAAATTATATTGAAAGAATTTTCTCTGATATTCGAAAAAATATCGACATAAAATATAACTCATTTATATTAGGCAACCAAAATTTTAACCTAAATCAGGCTATATTTACAATCAAAACCCGGACAAATTTTATAAGATTTTGACTAGATTTACCGAACCATGATTTTAATGTTTGATAGTCTAAGAGTATAATATAAAATAATATGATGTTTACTGATGGCTATGCATATTAAAAGGAAATAAATTTACATAAATTAAAACGATAAATTTTCTTGAATATATTCCTTTATTGTATTTGTTCGCTTAATATCAAGTAATTTTTTTAATTAATAAGTGAAATTAACGCAATAAATATTAAACTATACACTTGAAAATATACAGAATAATTCGAATATTTGCAAACAAATATTATTATTTATAATACTTACAGAAAACTATTCCAGTTTGGACTCATAATTAGTATCACTTCGATAAATTTCTATAATTTAAAAAAAAATTCTCAACTAATTAAAAGTTTAATTAATTCTAATCAACTAACAAATTTTTTTATATCCAAAAATATTTTATGCTTTACTTATTTGTTAATTAATATTTAAGATAAACTCATGGAACAATAGACTTATTTATGAATGAATGAAACACAAAAAAACAATTAATTATACATTCATGGCATAGCAAAGTCATATTTATTTAGTTTCATCGCATAACGAGAAATAAGCGATGAATAAATAACGTTAGATACTCTTCATTACTGTATATTAAAAAAAATTCACATCAGTAATTTTTACATCACTTATGAAATAATTAATTTGGTGGCCTTTTTTAAATCATTCAATTAAAAAAATTTCTTTATTAAAGCGTGAAGATTATTTTTCAGATCTACTTTTAAAATTATCACTCAAATATGCGTGATTTAATAAAAATAAATGTTAATAGTACTCTAATTTTACTCTTTTTTAAAGAGTAAATAAAGTTAAACTTTTCATATCAAATTATTATTTTTATTTAGAGTTGAAATGGTGTATTCTTCACAGATGTGAGTTTGGTGTAGTGATGATGAGGCTCGGGCTCCAGAGGCTCCGGCTAGAACCTGAGCCTAAGCCTGAGCCTCCATTTAAGAACCGGAACCTCGAGCTTCAAATAAAATTAGAGCCTGAGCCCAAACCTGAGCCATTTACCTGGAGCCTGAGCCCGAGCCTCCGAGCCTGCCTATATATATTTGAACCACAGAAGTGTAATAAAAAAATGTTTACTACAATATCGAGTGATATTTTTTAGATTAATGAGGTATATTTGATTTTTGATTGTAATTTTTATTTCGCCAATACTATAAAATTTAAATGTTACTAAATTGAAAGATATTAATTTGTAAAATATTCGTTAGAAATGTTATTATTGTTCATTTTAAAAGTTAGAGCCTCTCTACAATAGGCTCCAGGCTCTCGTAAGCAGAACCTGAGCCTCAAGCCTCAGGTTCAGGCTCCAAAAAGTAAGAACCTCGAACCTGAGCCTCATCCAAAATTAAGAACCTGAGCCCGGCTC
>JAQIXJ010003758.1:0-12066 GCA_034700185.1 Phthiracarus laevigatus | reverse complement strand
TAATTAACGCATTCTAGTATTTCTATAAATAATTCACTACTAATATAATAACCAATCGGTGTTAAGGCACGAGTTTTTGGGTCAGTAAATTCTTTCAACGGGTCTGAAAGATCATCGATAACATTTTTCAACGTATGCGAACACAATTCCATCTGTAAATGCAATAATTTAGGCTTGTGTGGGTCAAATAATTTAGTATCCCCAGAAAGTGTATCACTAATAGGAATGTTCGTTTTTTTAGAGTTAATATAATAATTATTTTCGATCCAATGATCGACGTATTGCACAACAAATTCACTTTTTAATCGCGACAAAAATTCTAACTCATTTAACGCAGCTCTTACTGAATCATTGCTATCTAATATTGGAATTTTTTTCACTGCATAAATTTTATTGTCCCATTTATTGAGGCATTCAAATACGGCTCCATATCCACCCGAACCGAGCTGTTTTAATTCTTTAAACTTGTTATTGTATTCGTCTCTCATAATAGGAGTTAACAAATTTGAATTAAAATCTGAATAATGATTAACTGAACTTTTCTGTTTGTCACTGTATGGTGCAATACTAGCAATTATATTGTTAGAAATGATATTGTGTTGCGCATCGTTTTCATTTCCGTTTGTTCGATAAAGTTTTGTCTCCACGAAATACCTGAAGAATGATTTGGCATCCGTTTTATTGATCAAATCATCGTAGCTATACTCATATTTTATCTTATCATAACTAAATGTCCACGAATTATCTCTCAACATATCTTCACAACTCGGCCTATTGATAGCTTGCGGTGACAATAACTTTATTAGATATCGGCGAGCGTTTAAATACATATTTGCGTTGTACTCGAAAATTGATTTTAGAAATTCAATTGTATAACTACTTATATTGATATCTATGTTGAATAGCTTTTGCATTAATAAACCTAAACTATACATATCTGATTTAGTGTCGTATTTCCGACTAATGGATACTTCAGGTGCTCTCACTCCCAAAAGTCCCACGAAAGCAGTATGTGATTGATCTTCAAAGTCGTGAAATGTGGCCAAACTAAAGCTGCAAATCTTAATTAACTTTGTGCCATAACTATTCGTTATCAATATGTTATCCGATGTTAGGTTGCGATGAATTATAGGCGGACTATGTGTGTGTAAGTAATGAATGCCATCGAGAATTTCGGTGAATATATGGCTAGCGATTACGTACGAAAATAATTCAAATTTTACATCATCATTAAATTTGTTTTTGTAAGATATTTGATGCATCTCTTTTATAACATCCGTTAAGGTTAGCGAACAAAATTCCATCTGAATAAATATCATCGAACGATCGCTGTCGATCGTTTCGGACGTAATGTCGAAATAAGTTACAATATTATCGCAGTCTATTTGTTTTATAATCTCTACTTCTCTGTCCATTTTTTTACTTGACGTGTTATGAGTTTCACGCAATAATTTCTTAATTGAATAAATTTTGCAATCACTCCTCGAAATTACTTTCGCAATTGTACCAAAAGCTCCGCCATTAAATATTTTTAGTTCGTTGAATTTGATTTTGTATTTCAGTAAATTATGTTTATCCAGAAATTGATCGTACTTTTGTCGTATTAAGCAATTATCAACTAACCAAACGTTATTCAATGTTAGTACACTTCTAGAATACGCAGCAAATGCTTCATTAACCGAAATGTTGGACTCTTGAGGCGATTCGCAAATATATATCTTATTGAAATTCTCATTCCAAACCACACTCTCAAACTTGACGGTAATGCCAACAAAAATTTCACTATGAATAGAAGCACCGATATCTAAAAACTTATCCCTATCTCGAACTATTTTAACATTTGGTCTCAAGATTTCAGTTGAACCCAATATAAATAGTTCACACTCACACGAAAGGAGTAAACTATTATATCTGCCGCATTTTATTTTATTGATAAATGGTAAATCACTTGAAATTAATTTCGGTACCAATAGGTTGCCCGTCGTTTGAGCGCATAATTGGTGAAATTGATTACTGCCCCAACCATACACTCTACCGGTTCCGGTCAATGCTAATGAGTGCTCCAAACCGCAAGATATAGCGATCAACTTTTCGTCTTCAAATGAGTTTAATTTAGTTGGTATTAATTGATTATCATGCGAACCGTTGCCTATTTGGCCGAAAGAGTTACTTCCGAATGCGTATACTTCGCCTGAAAATGTTAAAGCTAGTGAGTGCTGATTACCGCAACACACATCAATCACATCACTCAATCCATTAATCACTTCAGGATTTATTCTATCGTATGTGTCTCCAACACCTAACTGCCCACAATTATTACGTCCCCATGAATATACCGCACCATTCATACTCAACGTTAAAACAAACTCAGAACATCCAGAGTCAAACTTTATAATACTTTTGTCGCACACTTCTTTTATAAGTTTTGGCTCTTTTGCGTTTGATAAAGTTTTTGTTAACTCAGCGGCATAAACAGTATCGTCTAGCTTAACATATAATGCCGACGTGCCATTAGAACCAAATACGGAAAACATTTTAATTTGGTTTACAAAATTTGAATCTAACTCTGATAACACAGGAAATGTTTCAATTTTAGCACTATTCATAGACATTTTAAAACTTTTTTAGACTAATTATTATAATTAATAATAACATTAAATGTTCATATGATAGTTGATGCCGATGGAAGTTATTCTTTATATCCTTATTTGTTTGACAATGACAAAAAATATAAATGTATTTTTATATTACTCATATAAAGATATAGTTAGGTTTTTTATATGTAGCAGATTTTATTACTGTGAGCTTTCTGATAATGCAAGCCATTTAATATACGTTAAATAATTTAAAGAGTCTACAATAATTAAATCAATGTCGGATGTGTATATGTAATTAATTAAAGACTTCTATGTATTCTGAAAGTAAATCATAAAAATTCCTAATTAGTGCTTCATTATTAAAATTGATAAAACATAGTCTTATAAATTGGGGTATAAATTCTAAAGAAAATATTTTCTTAAATAGACTAAATAGGCATATAGTGACTGCCAAAGAAATAGTTTTAATGTCGATCACTTTTCCTTAGAAATAGGGAAAGTCATTATTGTTAAGCTATTTTTTACTACTTATACGAAATAACAGAAGATGACAGATGTCAGATGAATAAAAGTTATTTAATTCATTATCACAAAAGTGAACATATAATACGAATAATAATAATATTGAGGTTATATAAGTGATAAAGTAAGTAAAAGTGAGTTATTATATAGTATGCTATTATTATTTTATTAGCATAAGAGTTTTAAGCAATTAAAAATAAAATATTTCAAGAATAATTTTATTAACTATACGTGTCTTTGTTATATTAATCAGCATAATAACTGTTTTTTTTTTTGCATAAATATATCACATGAATTGATTTACCAAATCAGTCCGAAACTATTCAATATAATTGACTACAGACAATGATAATTATATTAATGATAAATATTAGAAAATAATATTAAAAGCAATTCTGATGAAACTAAAAAGAATTTGGTGCATTTTTATGTTTTTAAATTATAAATTTATGTTAATTAATTATTCAATATTTTATGTCTAAAGTTACGTCACATTTGAATACATTTTGAATACACTTTGTAGACTATTGACGCCTAATGAATATAAAAAATTAAAAACTCAAATGCTCATCGGTTGCGGAGTGTATGGCTGTGGATGATATGAGATGTATGCGTCGTTAAAGCATCGAAATAATTGGCGTGGGTCTCATGTAATATTAATCAAGTGTAGATTTCACGCAAAAATTTGTACATCGCGACATCTATAATTTAAAACAATTATCAAAAATCTTTAAAGTTTTTTAATCAATTTTTTATCACTGACGTTTATGTTATTTTATAGCAAATTTTAACGTTATAAAAATTGACATATACTTAAATAAATTCTAGCAATTTTTAACCAATGCGCTATTACTAGTTTTAATAATTAAAGAATTAATAGAATTAAGTTACTTAAAGTTACCCATAAACGAATATGTTATATAATTAAAGATTAAATTAAAATGTGATTATGTTTGATTGGTCCAATTATTTGTTTAGTGTTTTTAAATTATTAGCTTATTTTTACTGTTTCATAACTTCATTTGATGACTTAAATACTATGATTTTATGTTAGGTATATCTGCATTTTGACATATCTTGTGTTGGAATACACTGTATATGTTTTATAATTGTACTCCGCATAGCACTATACAAGTAAAGGTCACAGTTTAACGTTGATACCGTCAGACCCACTTGCCATCTCTGCTCCCGTGTATCTGAACATTCTATTCACACATATATGTATGTGTAATACACGAGATATAAGGTAACGACGACTAAAGGATGAGACAGAGTACAATCGCACTCTGGATTCGAACCTAATGTATGTCATTTCTCACAGGTTAAAGCATACATTATTTTTCCATTCCCAAAATTACGCGAGTGAGGACCGGTAGTTTATACATAATGCACTACGAATTGCGTTCTGCGCGTCCACACTCATATTTTTAGAGTTATGCGCATTAAGCTTCGTAGTGCATTATGTTTAAAGTACCGGCTCTCACTCGCGTAATTTTGGGAATAGAAAAATAATGTATGGGTTAAAGTAAGTGAACTACGCGTTAACCCTCTTCACCTCAGAGGGCCACTGTGTTGAAATACAGCAAACCAAGTCATTATTAAATAGTTTATATATTTAGTTATTTAATATAAGTTGGTATTTGTATTTGTTAATAATAGTACTAATATGTTAAAAATACCTTTCATTGGAAAGTATTTCATTATATTCTTAGATTCTCCAATGCAAACATGCTTAAAATTAACACATTTTTAAATATTTTTCATGTTCGATATGTTGAATTTGCGAAAATAAATTGTCTTAAATAATTGTAATTCCACTCATGAGTACTTAATTGATTTAATTTGCTTTAATTTGATTAATTCTTTAATTTTTATCATTTATTTGATACAATACAAAGACACTGCTATAGCATAAGTATAATCAAGAGATCATAATCAATATTTAATGAAACAGTGATCAAAACGTTTGGACAGTCTTAAACAAAGAAATAAAGGTACGGATGAATAAATAAATAGAAAATTTAAATTGAAAAGAAAAATGGAGGCGTTTATGAAATAAAACCGGAAATCAATCAAAAAACTAGAAGAATCAAAAGCGTATTTTTGTATTATGTAATAATAAATTTAATTTAATTGCTAAAATAAAGCTGTTTTAAAATTGAAATTTAATTTTTTACATTTAAGATATATATAATCAATTAAATAAATCTTTATATATATATATCATTGAACGCGGCATTAATTCACACTCCGCGACTGTGCACTGCATAATACATTACAAAATGAGTACGCGACTGCGTTATGCGCGTCACTCTCATTTTTTTATTTCGACGCGCATAACGCTATTCAATGGCACAAGCTTGGCCTGCTGTGGATTAATGCCGTGTTCTATGATATATATATATATTAGCACTATAATGATAACTGATTTCTATGTATATATCATAATTAAATTTAGTTTAACCAATTGAAGTTTAATTTAAATGACTATATTATGCACTTATCAAAACTAAATACTTTTGAGCACAATTTTTTAAGTTATGTAAACTACATTTACTTTGGAACAGAATCGCAAGATATCTTAGAAATAACGATTCTTACGAGAATAGTTTTATGAAGTATACATATTTTCGATTATAGTAGTATAATCAGTAAAATACCAGTTTTATATAATTCAAAGTATTATAAGTTATAAGATAATTTGCAATAGTTTTACATATTGCAGTTTATTACATCCATTAATAAAGCCTACTTTTACGTGTGTAAATTTTTATTAGCTTATTTTATTATTAGTTAAATTATGTTTAAATTGCTAAACAAAAAGTAATATTTAATTATCCATTTTAATTGGTAATCACAAAATAACACTTATTTTATAAAATTCTATTCTATTATAAAATATACACATATTTATAAGACGATTTTTTTATTGATAATTACTATAAATTAAATTCTTGTCATCAATTTTTTAAAATCATCTTATCAAGATTATTTATTGTCATGAAAAATTGATGTTATTGTGCCAAATTAAATCCCTCGTTTATTATGAATGTGTCTATAGACGAACAGAACTTCCGTATAGAGTAGCTGAATAATTTGGGCTAAAGATTATCATAATATTTAAATACCAAAATTTGTTTTTTGTGAAACTTTAAAAGGCTCCGTACCTGGGGGTTTCACCCCCTAAAAACTTGAATCAATGGATTCTTTATGAAGAAAAGAGTGCAATTAAGGGGTTTTGATGTGGTGGGATTCCTCCAAAAAATGTGGGAATGGAAATCCTATCGAAATATTAGCCCCTCAACACTGATGCCTTGACAGCGGATCAAGTGAGTTCTGGGATTAGCATTTGGGGTTCGGTATTGGTAGGTGGTGTAAAGATTGGGCATTTGGTGTGCGAGCTTTGCAGGTGGGATGCTGTTGGACAGGTTGAGTACATAATAAATTTTTGTTAAGCAATCTTTCTGATGACGTTCTACCATAAATCGCACAAAAGCAAACGTTAGCTTACAATTACAATCTTTTCTACTTTATAGCAGCTTATTTAATGCAAAGTGATTAACTGAAAAAATAGTTACATAATATTATGGCATTCAAATACATTTTGTAATAATAAATGTAGATATTAGTGTACTACATAAAACAAAAGAGTTTTAAAGTTAGTTAAATGGCAAAACATTTTAAGTATTACAGACATATGAATCCATTGCAAGTGTAATGCAGGGCATGGATGGCTTCGGTGCATGTCCTCTAGCAAGTTTTACAGTCAAAATATATAAAGTTTATGTTTTCACATAACGAAAATATTTTCACGCAATTTTATGCTGCGTTTATTATTTTAGATGTCAGCGATTAAAGAAAAGGAAGAGTAAGCTTTCCAATCAGAGAATAACCGCGTATTCAATGAACAATTTTATTTCATTGGTTCTGCGTTTTTCGTTATTTACCGATCGCTGATTGTTATGTTATTTATTTAATTTTTTTAAATGTAAGTTCTAAATTAGTTTATGATCATAAAAGAAAGAATATTTTAGATTATATTTTTACTTTTATGAATCACGTAGGAATCATGCGCTGTTATCGAAGTATTGACGCTCGTGTTATCACTAATTGACTTATTTTACGGCAAAACTTCCATTTTTGTTAGTAATTATAATAATACAGTTAATTATTGCCATCTCATATGACTCAAATGAGATAATGAATTATGCTAAGTATTAGATTAAGTTTATAATTGCTGTTATTCATAACTTAAAGTTTGACAACATTTTTATTGATGAACTGGAAATTAAATCCCAATAAAACTGACAAAGTTAACTAATTTAACTACAAATAGGGCGTTACAAAAATTTATTTAAATTATAGGATTGCACGAATAACATAAGTTTACTCTGAAATATAATTAAACAATTTAAAACTATTATTTCTATTTCAATTATATAGTGTAGAAATAAGATAGTTTATAGACTGTGTGGGACAAAAAAACAAGATAACTGATTATATGAAATAACTAATATGCCTACAGTTATTAGATATCCATATTCAAAACCGATCATAAAATTTAACGAGTCAGTCGGTATAATGAGATGCGCTGCATAATAATAATGTGCGATTAAAATATATCAGATTATTTCTAGGAAATTCATTAAACTATCTTTACAAAAAAATTTAAATGTTACATAATAAAATTTACAACCTTTTACAAGTAGAAATGCCAATTATTTTTCAATTAGTAGTGAAATATTCCATGTTTGAATAAGTTGAAAAGTGTTAAAAACAGTAGTATTTTATGTAAAATTTTTGACTAACTATAAATTCATAAAACAAAATTTTTCAAAGCCTACCACTAGTTCTAAACAGTTAACCAACAGCATAACGTGAAAACTTGTCTCAGTTTTAATTTTCGTCCCGATGTAAATTGTGTGCACTTTTTTATTAAATAATATTATTGCATTAAAAATGGCAGACCCATTATCATTATTAAGACAATATTACGTTAATAAAAAGGAGATTGTGGAAAAAAATAATTTGATATGTTTTGGCGAATATTGTTGGCCGAAAACAGTGAAAACTAATTATATGGTCTATGGGTAAATATTAATTCTTTTAAACCTATATATTGTAAATTATATAATTGCTGTTTCCAGTTCTTCAAGCAATGGACCAAATAAAGAGTATTACACACTCGTATGTCTACTATTCTTTCTAAAGAATATTACATTACAACATTCAGCATACGTTAAAAAGGCTTCTTTTGAAGAAATTACCGGTAAATGTACTTCATATGAATCCATTAATTAATCATCCATCAAGTTTTTAAACAAACTATCTAAAATATTATGCCTTATAATACAAAAAATAATAGTGATAATTATCATATTTTTATTAATTATAGTATCAAACTTAATTTTATTATACAATAAATATTTCCTTTCTTTAAAATAAAATAAATAATTTAATAGTAATTCAACGATCAGACCGTAAGGATCTATTGTCATATCTTAGCGGTGAAACAGCAACCGTCACATCCATAGACAAGAGCGCTAAAATCGAATTACCATTATCTGCACATGATTTGGTAAGCTATTATCGATTATTTAGAAAAATAACTTAACATATTGTTTTTTAAATTCATAGAAAACAATATTTAAAATTATTTAACTAATAATTTAAAATAGTTGTATTCCGCTGTATCAGCATAACCAATATTTGTCAAAACAGAAACTAAATTAGAAATTATAAATAAGGGTTTAAAAAATAGTTAATTAAAAATTGACACAATTTTCTCGAATTTTACCTCAGTTTGACTCAAAAATTGGTTTATGATCAATATATTATCGATGAAAATTCATTATTACATAAAAATATATTACATGAATACATTTGACATATTAAACATTTAACTAAACATTTATATTTTTTTGCCTAATTTTTTTAGATAACTATGAATGAAAGAGCTGTTGAAATCATAAAAATTGATAAAACATCGTCTAATAAATCGGTGTATATTTTCAATAAAGAAGAATTTTCTGAGATAATAGAATCATGTAATGACTGCCAAATAGCTTTAATATCAATCGCTGGTCCATCGCGATCGGGAAAGTCATTCTTGTTAAGCTATTTTTTGAACTACTTATACGGCATGGAAGATGACAAAAGTCAAATGAATAAAGGTTTTTGAATCAATTACTACAAATTAATGCAAATATTATTTAGGCTATAACTTTAATGTATTGTCTAACCGTCTAATCAGTGAATTTTATTGGTTTAAGTAATTTAAAACTTAATTTAAAATTTTGAAAAATGAAAAGTAAATACGCATTTTCTTTTGTGTCTGCTTTTGATAAATTCTAATTCAAAACAGAAATCGAGAATCAAGAGTTATTACGTAACTGAGATACAGCAGGCGAGCTATAATTACGCGTAAGAGTGAACGAGCATAATGCAGTTGCGGAGCCAAAACATAGTGTTTATGTAGAAAATAACGCCCGCAGTGGCGGAAAAACTATTGCTTTCTCGATCTCTGGTACAAAAGTGCTTATTAAACATGTGTAAACTTGTAGATCTGAGAACGGCACTGTTAATAAACGTAATTAACTAAAAATTTAAGTAATGTAATCAAATAGCATTTTATTTATTAAAAAACCACAAAAGAATGTGAAATCTTATAAGTTTATTATACTATAGACAGGGCAGGCATCACCTCCAAGCCCGAGTCCAACCACGATAATTTTTACACTCAAACATTTAACTGCTTTTTTAACTTTTGACCAACCAATATACTTACCGACGTGAAGCTTAGCGGACTTTATAAAAAATGAAAAGTGTTTAAACTTTGATACTTTTTAAAAATAATAGGAATCTCGATAACTCTGCGATATCTCGTATTATGAAAACTGTGTCCTATGTATAAAAAAATATAATTTAAAACAATCTAAGCATAATTTAACTGACTACCTGACTGACTAGTTTAACTATAATATAAGCTAATAAAAACCTATCACACCTTTAGGAATATGTTTTATAAAATGATAAGCTATCAACCGCGAAACACTTGCTATGTAATCGCATAATTAAATATACTTTTATGAATAATTTTATAAAATTTAACTGTCTTCGTTTTTATTAGTAACTTGTTCAGCAAAATACCTATTTTTCACATCATAAATATATCATGTGAATCGCTTTATCAGTACAGCCTAGAACTATTCAAGATGAATGGCAACTGACATGTATATGTAAATTAATAAAAAATATCAGAGAACAGAATAAAAAGCAATTCTTATCAAACTAATAAGAATTTATTACTATTTTATTGTATAATATTATATCAGGTTTATTAATTATGCAATATGGAGACTCAATAGGAGTGGCAATGTTTTAAATATAAATATGCATAAAACCAATATACTGTATGTATATGTGTAAACAAGCTTTGTTACTTTAATGTAGGGTTTGAATGGAAAAAAACAGTTAATCCAACCACACAAGGATTATGGATGTGGTCTAAACCGTTCATTTTCGATGACAACGAAGGAAGCAAATTCGCAGTATTGCTAATGGATACACAAGGAGTGTATGATCAGTTTACAGACCAACGTGATTGGTCCACTATTTTTGGCATAAGTTTACTTACTTCTTCGTGTATAATATACAACGAATCCAAACAATTAAATGAAAATATGTTTATCACATTTGAATCATACCTGAACTATGGACTTATGGCCACAGGATCAGCTAACGCTAAGGAGCCTCCTTTTCAAAACTTGGTTAATTATTTTTTAACTTGATAACACATTAGAAACACGTGGCATTATTTGCCACAAAATAATACAATGTCATTCACCCATATCCACCTCTCGTCCCTTGCATGTCAGGAGCTCATTACCACCACTTGCTTTATAAACCTTGTATGAGCGTTCGGGCGTTATATTAGTTAATATATAGTTGTGGAATAGTCTCAAACAGTTTAATTTTTTAATGCAGATTAAATAGAAGGCGTTTTATTATGCTATTCTATAATATTTCTTTGGGATATATTATTTTCTAATTTGAAAACTTTAAAGTGATAAGAATCAAACCAATTAGTTTATCTCTAATACAATTTTAATAGTTTTAGAGAAACATTGGAATTTTTTAAATATTAGCATAGAGTTATAAAATTAATTCCTAAATAAGAGTCTTTTTATATTAAAATTAGTTTATAATATGTTTCAATTAAAGATGAGCGTAAAATCAATTAAATTTAATACATTTAATTAATCGATTACAGATGTTTCTAATCCGTGACTGGCAAAATGCGGATGAATATGATTATGGAATAATAGGCGGCGAAAGTTTTCTAGAATCTAAGTTAAAAGTGGATAAAAGTATGTCAATGGCATCTAAGAGATCAAGAAAGATGTTAAAACAATGCTTTAAGGAAGTGTCGTGTTGTTTGATGCCAGATCCAGGAAAGGAAGCGCGAGAAAACAGAAACTTCGACGGAAATATAAAGCTTCTCGACGAAAACTTTGTAGATATAATGGAAGAACTTTTCTCATCGTTATTAAACACTGACACGCTTAATATAAAAACAATTTGTGGCGAAAAGGTTAATGGAAATGATCTATTAGAATATTTTCAAACTTATGTTAAAAAGTTTAATAGCGATGAGATTCCTGAACCTATTGATTTAGTGGATGCAACATCAAAAACTCATGACGTGTTAAGAGTCATAAAATTTAAAGTAGTATTAAAATAATTCTTATTATGAAATCACAGAAATAAATTTTACTTAATAGGAAATATATATTTCGGATATGCGTAAGGAATTAGAATGCGAACGATTTTTATCATTGGACGAATTAAACGAACTTAATGCACAAAGAACTGTAAACGGTCAGAACGGCGGTATGCGTTTGGAGCACCCCTCCCGTTAAGGTTTACCTCAAATAAATAAGATTAA
>JAQIXJ010003757.1:0-12071 GCA_034700185.1 Phthiracarus laevigatus | reverse complement strand
TGCTTTTGCTATAAACACAGTACTATTATATGCATACTAGTAAAGCAAGTGTGCAGTTTTAAAGCGGACACACGTTAAGCCAAAGATGAAGCGGGTCTCATAAATCCAAATAATAATGCAATAGTGAAAATTAAACCATATAAAAAGCTTAATCATGTTATAATTATAAATTTACCAAACATTACGCTATACCAACAATACTGGATAATATAAAATATAGCAAAAATTCAAATTTGGCCCAATATTTATCATTATAATCTTGGATTTCCAAATATATTTCATTTAACACTTTATTTATAGATTGAATATTAACAATAATCAAATCATGACCCAAGTTTATCGGGTTAAAGATTTTTATTTTGCGATTAATATTTCTGAGTTTTAGTTCTAAATAATAACAAATTATATAGAAGTAAGTGATTTGCCACGCAATAACTTTGTAGACAAAGGAACAAACATAAGAGAAATTCAATGACCAGGGAATTGCGTAAAGAATTATTTGCTCGTAACTACAGTTGACGACCAATGGAATAAAGATAATGGTAAACGTGGAAATGGGCAAAATAACATTAGTATTAAAATTAAAGAATTTCATTAAGTTTCGTGACTTTTTAATGATTTCGTCTATTATTTGTTTTTTTTTGATACCAATAGATTGCGGTGAAATATATCCTGCCATCATTTCAAATACTTTCATATAGGAAGGCAAAGCATTATTATAATTCAAATAATGTAAAGCTTTACAAACAATTGGTACCAAAAATAGTAACAACGAACAAATGTTAATTTCGTATTGAACTTTTAAAAAGTATCAAAAATCTCCAATTTTTACAAAGAACTCCGTGTTATTTTCTTTAGTTATTAGTGAAATAAATATTCGAATGTATTGGAATGTAAAGCATATTAATGTTATTATAGAATAATAATATATTCTGGTACGTTTAGCATTACCAATAGTAAACTGTCACAAACAGATTTCATATACATGATTGCTACAATTTTCTATAATCATATGTTTATTCCATAGTTTACTCGAATCGAATGAAGTATCGAAGCTTTGCATTTTTTTATAAAATAAAATAAGTTTGAAAATTTTTAGGTAAAATATTTTTCAAAATAAAAACATATTTAGGCATCTATCATGACAAATAGTAATTATAGAATTACCATTCGATACAATAAATTTCATAAAGTAAAAAATATACATTTTAATGTATGTTACGTTAATTTTTTATGAGTGTCTTATGGTCTTTTTCGATCCAACAAGATTTTAATTATAGCTCAATATTGATTAGATCTTTTTTTCCTTAGTTCTAATTACTTGAAAACATTATGTACATTAAATTTATTATATACTTTTAAATCTTAATGTCTAATAAATAAATCAATAAAATAAATCTATATTACTAAAGCAAAAGCAAAATAATATGATTATTGAAGAAAGTGAGCAACAGTGAAAAATCTATTGCTTAAATTTGAAAATTGTAGCTGAGAAATACAATTACGTGATTAGCCACCCATTTTTATTAACATTTTTGAATTAAAATTTACTTGTATCTGAATGTTGCTAAATTTCATTATAATAAACTTAAATTTAAATAAAAATTGTTCAAATACAGAAAAAATAACAAATTTTTCCTTAATAGGTAGATTACATCTATTACATTGTTTGAAAAATAAGTAAAAATGAGAGACCCTAATTGCGTTCATAATATTTTTTTATGTTTTTTCCTCATAAGATTAACGTAGATTGAATAATTATAAAATGTGCACTCACAGAATTACTTTTTCTAAAAAGTTTATGTACACAAATATTTTATTGAAAAATTATAAAAACAATGAAAAACAAAAAAAAATTAGTTTTTTTGCAAATAGTGATTTCAGATAAACTATAAATAACTTAACTAATAATTATATATAAAATAAACTATGTTTGAAACAAAATCAGCGCAATACTCATGTTTATTCTTGTTTTCCTATTATAAATGTAATTGTTATTAAAATTACTAAAAAAGGTGACATAAACTGAATCATTTTAACATTTAAAGAGCATTTATTTAATCAGAAGTTTATTAATTTAATAAGTTGTGAAATTTTTGGTTTTAATAAATTTTACCAATTTATATTATTTTATTCAAATTTTATAATTTTTTCAAGTTTTTTGTATTTTTCAGTATTTTTATTCGTTCAATTTTTCAAAGTTTTTAATTTTATTTAATTAGCCAACAATGTTATAGTTTGTTAATGTTCGTTTTAACCAAAGTAATTATAGCTGCGAATTTTTTGAAAAAAGTTTTTAATACAATGATATAAATATTGCTTCAAAATTACATGATAGAATGATTACTGAAATCAGGCTAAGTAATGTTTCAGACATAAGAGAGTGAACAAAAGTTTCATAGATTGTTTATAACAAATTATTTTATTCAATTCAATAAAAGATAATATAGTAAAATTAAATGACAAATATATGAAAGAGATTCAATAAGGCAAAGAATGTAACGTTTTGCAATAGCATCTGCTATGAGTTCTCTAATTTTAAATGAACAACTAATCCAAAAACAGTGATGTACATAAACACACCAAGAGCTTCTGAGATAAAGTATCCCCTCGTGATTTGTAATGTAATATTATTGAACACTCAAGCAAACTGAACTAAAATTTTAATATTTATTTTTTTATACAAACTTTTGGTATTTTAAATAAATATGAACAGTTATTTATTCTAAAACTGCAACAGGGTATAATTAAAAATAACTTACTATAAAATAAAAAAAATTAAATCAATAAAGTTATATTAAAAGCATTATCGACTTGTTTAACATTGCTTTTTAGATAACTTTGAAATATTTAGCTATTGCATTTTACATTTCACCTGTGTAATGACTGTCGTTCTTTAGACTTTTTTAAGATCTCAAAACTCATGCAAAAATGAACATAATGTGTCAAAAATTTGCAAAAACTGAGTCACATTGTGTCAAAATCGGGTTAAATAGAGCTTAAATTTGGTCAAAACTAGTTTTGATATGGGCAAAACATAGCTTAAGTTGTGTAAAAATTGATAAAATTTATATAATATAAATTAAACCTAAAATTGATTGTATTTTAATTTAACGGTTTGCAAAATTAATTTCTATTATACTTTGAGATAATAATATCTTATATTTTAAGAGAAATATGAACCTTTATTGTAACTTCAATTAAGTTTTTAATGATTTAAAATCACGAATTTCTAAGTTATTATTTTAATAATTTTTTGAAACAGAATTACAAATTTTAATGAAAAAAATTTATTTTAAAATCGGAATTCCTACGTGTGACCAGTAATAGAAGATTGTCTTTATTTTTTATATAAAAAAATATATGTAAACTTTAATTACAGTTCATATTTGGCATAATAGTTACATTATATCAGTTGTTCATTTTAACACTTCACTGGAACACCTAAATTTAATTCACATCTGGAACAATGGGATAAATATTTTTTGATGCCTTCAAACAGTGCTTTGCGCATCATATTTTATAAACTGCACATCCGTGCGTTAACGCTTAAATTTTGCAGCAAACACCAAAATTTTGGGGAAAATAGCATTGAAAAGCTTTATCATCCATTTAAGGTATTTTGGGGTACAAAACTTAACCTATCCTATTTTATCGGGTATAATAATTTTCCCTAAAGTAATAAAGCAACGAAAAATTACTATTGTATTCAGAATATGTTAATCGAGGGATACTTGAAGTTCCAAAAATTCCCCGTTTATAATAAAAATGCTATGAGCGCGCAAAGAACGATTGGGGCGATTTTTATACCGATGTTCTGGTGAAGTGTTAAAATTTTAAATTTGCTTTTTTACCTTTTTTTTACCTTTGTTACTTTTTTTATCTTTTTTGATTTTGAGACTTTTTCTTTATATGTCTGTTGCTTTTTATTTTGTTTTATTTTAAATTTTTTCTTTACTATTGTCTTTGGTTTAATAACTATTTAGGCTGGTATTAATTAAAATAATAATGAATATAGTTGGTTTAATCAGTGAAATTAATTAATTTCTAAAATCAGTTTAATTAAATAAGTTAAGAGTTTTTTTCACTTTAAATGTTATTTGTAAACTTAAATTAGTTTTCGTTAAATCCAGTACAATTAAATATTATCTACATATAAATATAAAAATTGTTTTACGAGACATTTAAGTATCAGTATTTGAGACATTTTTGTATTCCTTTATTTTTACTTTTTCTATCAATTTTTTAAAAAAATATTTTTAATAATTGTGCACTAGATTTTTATTAAAATTTTTACATATGTCTCCTGCCAATTTTGTAAACAATTACAATATTATCGACGATAATCTATATAAATTATACTTTAAAAAAGATAACGAAAATGAATTCTTACTTTGCGTTTTTAAGTCTTTAAGTAGAGATATTTTATGAAGTTTTTATGCTGAATCTAAAGCTGGACACATAATTTTTTAAAACTTGGATAAATATCAGAAAGAGATTCTATTGGCCAAAGCTACAAAAAGCCAATAGAAGGTATGTTCAGAATTGTACGCTGTGCCAAGCGAGAATTGGCGTTAACGTTAACAAATGACTATTACAATCAATTCCAATTTGGGGATCATTCGATATGGTCAGAAATGACATTAATGGACCTTTTAAATATGGTACCAAGAAAAAACAATACATACTTTTAGTGGTAGATTATGCTACAAGATAACAAGAGGCTAGAGTTTTAAGAAATATATCATCTAAAAACGTATCAAAACTCTTCGTAGTCGATATAATGTTACGCCATGTAGCAGTTCGTCAGAAATGAAAATTACAATAAAATTGACAATATAATGTGTTTATAAAAATAAAGGGAATATTTGCAAATGTTAATTATGAAATTATTCAATGATATTAACGATAAATGTATTATGAAAAGAAGTATGATAATGAAATGTATGTCATAGAATGAGTTTAGGTCCATATAATTGGCCTGGGTAGCCAACCATATAAAAGATTCAACTTTTTCTTAGTATTCATTATTCTATTTCAGACGATTATTCTCTTAAAATAATAAAGTTTAAAATAAGTAATAGTGCAGTTTGATTCTATACTTAAGTAGTTAGTACGACAAGCGGTGGCGTGTAGATTCGACACGAGACCCTAAGACTCGCGGTATGAGAAAGTTGGGCGACGACCTTTTAGGTATCTCGTCTAGAGAGACCTTTCGGCCTCACAGGCATGGACAGATAGCCTTTGAGTCTCCCACCCGTCAGGACAGACCGGTTTCGGAGAGCTAGCCAGAGCTCCGGAATATCCCGGGAAAAAGGGGCTGCGTATGCAACTATCCCCTGGGACTTGCGAAATAACTTCTGGTCGGCGCTTGTAACATCAAATTTATGTTTTAATATGAGTGTTAATAAACTTACTTTAAATGTATAAACAACTTTATTCATATGTTGAAAACGTTGAAACATTGTAATCATGTATTTCAGGAATTTAAAATTAAAAGAAATCTAATTATAAATAAGTAACTGTTTTGAATAACAAATATTATGTATTAAGAATTTTGCTTTGCCTTTTCTTAGTTTCAATTTGATTAATAATAAAAAACTATGAAGAATTACGGAAAACAATGAAATATAAACATAATCAAAATTTTAAGAGAAATTAAAAAAATTAAATTTTTTATTATTTTATGAATAATTCTAGATAATGAAATAATATATATATAAAGACTTATATACTGAAAAAATATAAAAGTTTGAGGTTTTTATGTCCAATATCAATGAGGAAATATTACAAAATATTTCTATGAAATACTAGTTTTAACGTTACAGTTTATAAAATTATTTTATTAACAATTCCAACTTTATTCAAATTCAGTGTTATTTCTATTTTGATATTTTAATTCAGTTTTATTGAAAAGTATGCTTATGCTTTTTTCACTGTCCATTTTTCTGTTCTTCTCTCGGTTTCCGTCATCAATGAGAATAGAATTGATTAATAAGTTCGATAAGTTAAAGAATAAAACCTGCAGATATGTTCACCGCAACAACAATAAAACATTTTAATCACGACTAATACGACTATTTATCCGATAACACATTGTATGGCTCAAGCTATAAATACCATGTAAGATTTAGCTAAAATTAAGATACAATGAGTTTAACTAGACATCATTTGGGCAAAAATGGTATGTGAATTTTCTTGAAACGTTTACAAATCCAGAAGTTCTTGAGCATAACAAAAATGGTTCAGACAAAATCATTCAAACCGACGACTTTTCTCACGCAGTTAGGAGCGCGTCTTGTTGGTTATAATGTAAAGAATTTTGTGTTTCTATTATGCAATATCAGCCCGGGATTTGAAGTACTCATCGATGTAAGTGAAATGCTTTGTGTTAACAATGTAATAAAAATGCTAATTAACCATTTATTTGAACATTATATTAGCGTTTACTGTTTACCAATAAATTTTCTTGTTCTTTCAATCGATATTATTTACATGATCTCATTAATTTCATTCTGTCTTTATTCTTTTGTTTCATTATTTCACTAATACCCATTTTAAATAATAATCAATTTTAAACAAAAATGCATGCCCTTTAAATAGCGAAGTTTAAATGATGAATGAATTAGAAATAGTGAAGCAACCTTTGAAGTACTTGCAACAATACAATTAAAAAATATTTTTGAAGTAACAAATTCGGCAATGTGATGGTTTTCTGGTGATAGGTTTTTTTGAATAAATAAATACGCTTGTATAACTTTATTTCAGCAAATGTTGCAGAAGATGCCACTAAAACAAGCGGATGACGCCACTGATCTTTCGGAAAAAAAGTAGAAACTTCAAAAATGTTCATGATAGATGTACTGCAGATGCGACTGAAACAAGCGGCAGTTGCCACTGATCTTTCGGAAAAAACGTTAAAAATTCAAAAATGTTCAAGATAGATGTACGGCAGTTGCCACTGATGTTTCGGCAAACAACACTGATAAATTTCGAAAATGTTCATGATAGATATACGGCAGATGAAACTGAAACGAGCGGCAGATGCCACTAATGTTACGGAAAACAACACATAGAATTCGTAAATGTTTATTATAAATATGCGGCAGATGCCACTGAATCGAGCGTATTTATATACAAATCCGTAAAAGTTGTACATTTTAACTTATGCCAATAAAAACTGAATCAGATGTCACGGAAAATTCCGGCAGGTGCCAGTCTAACTTAGTTTTCAGATGCCACTGAAAACTTCGGCAGATGCCAGTCTAACCTACGCCAGATTCAACTGAAAACAGCTGCAGATGCCACTGGTAACAGGATTCTATAACATATTACCGCTTGCGAGCTGTAGATGCCATAAAAAACCAAGCCCTTCGCGATAATACGAACAACGTAAGAGTTTTCACTGGTTTACAATCTTAAGCCGATTTAAACAAATAAATGTTGGATTCCAATTGAAAACAATAATAAAATCTCGAGCTTATAAATTCAATACTATGTATGTTATTTTCATTCAATACAATTTTAAATTCTCTCATATAAAAATATAATATCAAAAAATCGATTTTATCCAATTTATAACCTTTATTTTAAAAAAGGTTTACAGATTTTTATTATATAGTTCTAAAAAACCAATTTAATTTGAAATTTGGATTGGTTATTTTAAATTTCTGCGCTATAGCAAAAATATAAATATTAGAATTTCTATCAATTTTAAGTAAATTATAAATATGAATTTATAATATATAATTTATTTTGGTTAGTTTTGTTATATTACACTATAATATCTAAGTATTAAGCCTAAAATGTCAAAAAAACTCATAAAATAATAATAAAAATTTCAAATTTCGCGCTATTTTTTGCGTTTAGTTTTTGCGTGTCGAATACTTTGAAGATATGTTTTTACGTTACTATATAGCATTAGAATTTCATTCGTGAGTTTTGCAGGGGTAAATTTACAATTTTTTTCGAACCAACGGCTGGACACTTATCATTTTGAAAACATGGATAAATATTAGAAATAGATTCTATTGGCCAAAACTTCAGAAAGCAGTTAGAAAATTTGTTCAAAATTGTACTATGTGTCAAGCGAAAAAATTCGACAGCGTTAATAAAGAACTACTACAATCTATTCCAATTGGATAACCGTTTGATATTGTAGGTACGAACATCGATGGACCTTTTATTTATGGTACCAAGAAAAAGCATTACGAAATTTTAGTCGTAGATTATGCGACTAGATATATAGAAGCGAAAGTATTAAGAGTTATCTGATCCAAAAGCGTATCAAAGTTCTTCGTATTCGATGAAGTGTTACGCCATGGAGCAGTACGTAAAGTCTTAACTGATTTCGGTCGGCAATTTATTTCAGGCTTTACAGAAGTGGTCTTTACGATTACAAAGACCAAACGTAAAGACAACCTGTTATAGTCCCAGACAAATGGTCTTACGGAAAGGACTAAAAAAACCATTAAAGGAATGTAATCTAATTTGAGAAACAAAATTAGATAAAAATTAAAAACATGGAAATAACTTTTTTTCACAGAAAAAAGGTCTTATGTCACCATTTCAACCTAAAATCTCTTAATAAGCATTATAAAATCAGTTTATAGAAGTAAAAACCTAGCAATTTAAATTTATTAAACTAATATAACCGCTATCGAATAATATAATTAATAAGTTAAAGTTCACGATTTGCTAATGTTCATTCTTGTTTTTTGTTAGTGTTAATTATAGGCTTTGCTTAAGATCAATTTTATTATATGAATCCTTGTAAGGTTGTATCCTTAATTAAATTTTTGAAAAATTTCAATTAAAATTCTTTTTAAATGTTCAACAAATAATTTATTTAGAACTGTAAAAATAACTACTTAGGTTTTTTCAAGCAGATAAAAATAAAATAGTATAGACTGACTTCAATTGCAATTATATGGCATTTCTTTCATATTATTTTTAGTATGTATAAAATATAATTTTTAAATTTCACTTTGTATGTATTTTAAAACTATGAGTTTATTTGGTTTTGGGTTTTACTTTTCTAAAAGTCAAACAAAAAGTTTCTTTAATTAAATTATTATTTGTTCGGTAACACAAAATTTTTTAACAAAAATGACGAAAGGTTCTACCACTCAAAGTGTTTATTTCTTTTTAGCTCACTTTGTAAATGTCGATCTATTGGATTCGGGACACGTGTGACTCTGTTTTTCTGTTAGTAGACTTTTTATATCACAAAAATAAAGCAAAAATGGGCATAATTGGGTCAAATATAACTAAAATGGGTTAAAAATGGCTTAAATAAAGGCAAAATTGGGTTTAAATTTATTCTAAACTGACTAAAAATGTGGCATAATTTGTCAAAACTGACACAAAATCGGTTCAAAAATGGTTCATACGGGGCAAATATGATTATAATTTGGTGTTACGCGTTTTTATTAATTTTACTAAAACACTTTATTACACGCGCCTTTTTTTTATCAATAACCCAATTTTGATGTTACCTCGTTCACAGCTAAACTATGAATGAATATAAATATCCATAACCCTCACTGAAGTACTGTTTATAACAATGTTTTAAAGCACATAAAACATTTTATCGAAACAATGATATAAATTGTTTAAAAATAGAAATCAATAATGAAAGCCAACATTAGGTTTAAATTCTAAGTGAGCGCGTTACTAATTTTCATTCTTTTTTAGATCTGTTAAAGTAAACCGATAATTTCATGAATTAAAAAAAGGTACTTTAAAATTTTGATTTTTGAATTGTGTCAAATATTTATTTTTACAATTAAAATTTAAGCGTTTGTTGTTCTCAAGATTTATCAAGCTTAAATTAGGCTCATACACTCTTAATAACTTGTATTTCATGTTAATTCATTAATAATAATTTAGATTTAACATTAATTTTCTGGATTTTTCCGGTTGATCTGTTATATGCTTGTTTTATTATATAGATTATAATTTTGTATCACTTTTTGAAATACTGTTGTACACAATAACTTATGAGTCGGTATGATAAACATTGAATAATGAGAAAGTAGTTTAATTTAAAAAATGAAGAAAGATCAATTATTTGTTTATAATAAACTGTAATTAATAAGCTTGTATTGTTCGTTTAATTTTAAAAGATAAAAATATTGAAAATGTTCTAAAAATCTATATATTCTTTGTTACAAAGAACACTCTAAAACGATTTAATTTTGTTCAACTTTTCTATCAAATAATAAGGTATAATAAAAAGAATTATACATTTTTAATTAAAGTTTTCATTAAAAGTATTGAAAGTAAAAGTTTAGTAGAACTTTTTGCAACAATAAAATCTTAAAATAGAAATGTAATTTTAACAAACTTTTTTTGAAAATGCAAAACTAAATGGAATATAAATTTAATTATATTTATAATCTCAAATAAAAGTATGAAATTATAGATAAAATAAGGCTTAAATTCTCTATAACATAATATTTAAAAAGTATTCTTTCGAGTTAATTATATTTTTTGAGAAAACTTATATAAAATGATTACATTAATAATATTAGACTAACCATTGACTTCTAAGTAATGTTTTTAAAAAAGGAAAATCTTAAGAAGATATTGAACCGTTTGTACAGTGAATTTTATTTATTACAAGAAGTTAAATGTTGTACTGAGTTTTGTTTAGTATTTTTGAAATTGTAGATCTACTGACATTGTGAGGCAGACCATCGTTTCTTGTGGCATAGTAATCTTTTTTGTTTGAGTTCGCTATTTTGAATTCAAGAGCATCTGTTTTCTGTTTTTATTGTTTCTTTCCGTGTTTTCCATCCTGATGTTCTTTCTGCCATAATACTGCTAATCAGAGCTATATCAAGTGTCGCCATCAATCTTTTGACCTTCGAAAGCTTTCCAACGTAAAAGTTTTCAAAAGCGTTGTTTGTAATGATTTCAGTCATATTTTTTATATAGTTGAATTGTTTTCAATCTGTTTACAAGGTTCTGAGAATACTTCATCATAAATCATAGATTTTATTTTTGTTGAGCTAATCTCTGGTTTGTTATTTGAATTTTATCTATTTCTTGAAAAACATACGTACAGTTGAAAATACTGAACAAAATTGTTGGAAATATTAAATAAAGAAGTTTTGGTTCAAAACTTAGTGGTGCTGCATCTCCTGTAAATGTATGATTTTCATAATTGTTGTAATGCATATGATTTCTTAATTGTTAATTATTATTATGAATTTAACTGTATATAAGTAAATAATGTTGTGAAAGTCAAACTGTATCAAACAAAATTTTAAAAATTTTTAACTATCTTTTTTATACAAATCCAATTTCATTAATGACGTACATCGTATCCAAGTTTGATATTTTGTTAAGTTATAGGTTTCTTTTGTATGCTGCATGTCTTTAAACAAAATTTTAAAAAATTCTAAACTCTTGTTTTTGAAAAAATCTAATTTAATTAATGACGTACATGGTATCCATGTTTGATAGTTTGGTAAGTTATATGTATCTATGATGCATGTTTTCAAAGATGTTTTTAAAAAATTCTAAAATAGTATTATTCGTATATCATTATTATCAATTTAACTATCTATAAATAAATAATCTTATCAACTTGAGCGCATTACTAATGTTATTCTTGCTTTAGTTTATTGCTTTTTTCTAAGTTACTCAGAAAGATGTTATAATTTTGGATTGAAGTAAATGTGTCTAGATGACTGACTCGCCGGAAGTTTTTTTCTTAGTTGAAAGACAACAGATATCTTATATTAACAAAGAAAATTGGTATAATTTCAATGATTGTTAGAAAACGAGTTTAATTGTCATAAGTTCAAATCAACAAATTCGTCAAAATTTTAGTCAGACACATAATTAGATTGATATATCATCAAATTAATCTGTTTTACTATGACAATTCCATAACCTAACCCAAACCAAACCATAAAAACTGAACTTAACCTAATGAGGCTTACCGTAACGTAACGTAACCTAACCTAACCTAACGAATCCTTATAAAAATACAAACCATATCTTTACAATATTATATGCAATCTTAAAACTTTACAACAATATTAATGGAGTAAAATGGA
>JAQIXJ010003756.1:0-12073 GCA_034700185.1 Phthiracarus laevigatus | reverse complement strand
TTATTAATAGTTATTGTGTTTCATCCTCTTTACGGAGTAAGGGGGATGACCTAGGCCAGGGGCCGTCTTGTAACTATTATACGAATGACAGTTGAAACAGTAATGATAGTAACGCCGCTCTCATTATGATTTTCGGATAGACCATGTATGAATACACTAAGCCATTTTTTAAATCAAGAGTCTAGCACCCCCAGGGGGCCCGCTATGATTTTTTAAAGTTTTGATCACGTGACCTGATTATCTCGAGAACGGTACGAGCTAGAAGAATAGTTCTTTTTTTGTTGTTTATATATTGGTTAGAAACTACCGAGAAACACGTTTTGAAAATAATTCACCACTAGGGGGCGCTGTGGTAAAACCTTTTGTAATTTGACACCTCTGTTTAAGTATGAAGGCGTGGTCTGACAAATAAGTTTAAATAAAACAAAATGTAGCTCATATCGACATTAGTTTAGAAAATTTTGTCCCATAAGATTATCTCATAAGGGGGAGTTACAAAATAATTCTATATTTTCACATCTCGGGGTTAGGTTACTACTAATTTTCAACATAACATCCTATAAGAATGGTTCTTTTTTAATTATACATAGAATAAATACATAAAAATAGTTATTGTGTTTCATCCTCTTTACGGAGTAAGGGGATGACCTAGGCCAGGGGCCGTCTTGTTAAAGCGTATGCTAGCAGTGATTTTCAAAAGCTTTTACTAACGAGTAAAGATTGTTCGGCAGAGATCGTTTAACTGCGAGGTTTTATGGTATATTATCGCTACTCGCTCTACCAGTAACTTAACGACTTTGAGTTTAGGAAAGATAATAGTTATGTAACTGTGTTTGCATAGATTTCGTGATTTTTCAGGTTTGTAGAGCTCATAATAAAAAATATAAAACTAACAAATCCAGCAAAATCGAAATAAATATTGAAAGCAAACTTTAATAAATATATATTACGTTTAATTTCAATAGAATTTACAAAATAATTTATTATAAACTTTAATAATTAGATACGATTAAACAAAAAAAATCACGCGATTTTTATGTGTATAAATACGAATTGTTAAATTCAATCTATAAAAGGTAAAACAAAACGTTTTTCAAGTATCGTTGAGAAACATCTTCGAGAGACGAGTTCGTCTGCCATCGCGTTTGTCTTGTCTCATAATCATCTCATTGGTCAGGTATGTGTGCTGTCGTATGCGTTGCTTCAAACTGGTTGGCACGTCTGGTATCAGTAATCGGAGCAACGACGTCGACATCACAATCACGTTCTCGAACACCACAATGAACGCCAATCGGGCGATCATTATTCGCCAGTAATAGTCGGTTCGCGAGTATTTCGTTTTGGTTGTGGCCCATGGAGGCTCTCGATAATCATTGAAACTTAATATACGCGATTAACAGAGTATTAACAGATTAATTTCGATTTTATTTTCGTTTTCATCGTAAACTTACATGCAATGCGTGACGTTTAGTGGCGGAAAGGTTTTACCGTCCCTAACGTCGAGGAATGAAAGCGTCGAATTGAGATATCCGTCTAGATTTCCGTTTTCGGCGAAATAATATAATCGTGGAACGAAATCGGTTGTGAATGCTATTATGATGGCGTTAGTGATTACTGACAGTTTGCCGATTGCGTCCAGAATACGATACCAAATACCAATACTTTTCACTCTAAAACAATAATAGTATGCGTGACAATGTGTGACACGGTATTATAAATAAATTTTAATCATAACATAGCAGCTGCTGATCATTAGGAATCGGGATTTCCTGGACTAAAAACTGGTCAAAACGGTCGGGAACAGGCAACAAAAATGTACCAAAAGCGGGAATAGGAACCGGGAACTAAAACTTAATTTTATTGCTATCAAAAAATAATAATTTACAAAAAAAAAGTTAAACTGAATATTATGAAAGTTTTTAAAATTTTCTTCCAAAAAACGCTGTCAAACTTCAAAAAGTTTTTGAAGTAAGTATTTAATACTAGAAATATGATACTATTGAAACTATTTTTCCAGAATTTTAACAAATAACTCCTTATTTTTCTACTTTTGGTCAATATAGTAATACTTAAAGAATACTTAAGACCCGAGCCATTATTTTAACTCATCTGAATAGCGCCTAATCAATGCTTTTGTGTTTTATATATTTTAATTTCAAAATATATTTTTCAGCAAAAATAAAATTTTATATTTTTATCGCAACGTTTATAATTTTAAACTTAAATTCGAATCTACGAATTGGAGCTAAAATATTGAATATGCGGTAAAATGCAAACCTCTGAGCAACCGGTCGTTTAAAGTTAATGATCATTTTCTTGGCGTCGAGCCTTATCTCAAGCACATTATTAATGAGAGCGAACAGTGGCGCGAGAGGAAACGCGCAAACAAATATAGTAATGAACCCAAACTGAATGACGAGTTCGAGATACTCGTAGAACAGCGATGTGGGACCCCATGATTCAAGTATAAAATCGTCTTCCCATTGCGGTAAATTGGCTTTAGTCTCAAACTCCTTGAAATTGCCGAAATACTTCCATTTGAAGTATAATCGCTTGAATAGAGGCGTACACATCTCGATCAGACCATTCAACGCCTGCTTTCCAACCATTATAATAGACAATTGAATGGATAAATCGAGAAAACAACCGCCTATTAGAGAAAATAGACACTGTATTGCTTCGCTAAGTTTTTCGATATTGGATAAACTAACCTGTGGGGCACTCTTCGATCAATCTGTTGTTATACTGTTGGCCAGGGATGCCTAAAAATCTACCCTTAAAGAATGCGATGTAAAATAGTGACGAGTAATAGTTGACGAACTGAAACAAATACATCTTCAGTGTCAACGAGTTGTCGAACTCGGTCTGCGTTCGTGGAAGCTCTCTCTCGGTTAAATAAAAGGCTAAACGCCAATAGATTTGGTTCAAAATTAGTATACAAACGAGGTTAAGCGCCGCTGCGGTCAATGAGGTAAATATTGAGCCATAAGTTTGCAAAAGTTTCGACTCATCGCGGCTAAAATTGATGGCGGCTAAGACTGTGACCCGATAGACCACAAACGAGACCATAACTCCTACCGCTAGCGCCACACACATTAATACGGCCGAAAATGATAGGACAATGTGAGGCAGTTTTCCGGTCAGAAACGATATGTATGGCTCTTGCATTCGCGTGATTATGTTCAACTTTAATTTGGCGTTGCGATTGTGCGATAACCGTGCCTTCAATGAATCAATCCATTATTAATTTGGATTTATGGAGAATAGTTTTAAGCGAAAGTTTTAAAGAATTATTTAAAAGTTTTTTTATAAAAACTAATTATCTTAATTTAAACTCGATTACCAGATATTCTGGTCGCGGATACTCTTCGTACGCGTCAAAATCAGTTAAATCCCATTTGTAAGTAATCTTCGCAGCGTATCGTTTCCACAACTCTAAATAGGTTGCGGCCCAAAACGACATGAACACCGCGAACACTACTGTGGATGGATTGTCGAACAGATACGCGGCTCTCATATAATTGCACGAATGAGACAAAAGCGTATAATTACAGATAGATTGTGCGCAATTGATTGGACACATGAAATCTTTGACAAACTGGGGATCACATGCTTGCTTCGATGGTACGTCTTTTCGCAGCGTAAGCGTACCGTAAAGAAAGCACAAAAACCCGACAATCGAGGCAGGAATTAGCATTCTTGTGTAGAACCCCAGCCACGCGTAATATATGGCAATTTTGACGCCAAAGTATTTGAGAATTTGGTCCAATGGCTGTGGTTTGTGTATGGCTGATAGAGAAGCCCAATTCTTTATCAACGTTCGACGAATCGAATCTGTGTCTTCTTTTAGTTTACCTGCGAACAAATATTTCATTCATGTATTGTACAAAACTTATTTTCTAACAAATGCTATTTGAAAAAATTTTACTTTACATTAGGTTTGCCTTTAAGATCAATAATTTATAGATTATTTGAATAGTTTGTTTCAGTGCGTGATTAAGGGTACGCGTGTTTACACGCTATTAGCAAAATCACATTTATACTCCAAACTTATTAAATGTTTTATAACAGGTTAATTTATAGCTTATAAATCAGCGCTATTTAGCTCAGTTTTTGGGAATATTCCAAATGTTGAAGAGGCTTTGCCAAAATAAGTTTAACCGTATTATCACATTGTGCTCATTTCTATTGTGCAATAAATCATAAATTTTTTGCGCAACTTTTATTCTAAGTGATTAGCATTATTCGATTAGAATAACTTAAGCGATAAGTAGTTCGACACAGAAGCGATTGTTAACAATCAAGAGTTATGGAAAATATTTTATCAAATGTTAAAATCTTATAATTTAATTGTGGGAGAATTAAACTAAATCACAGATTACCGAAAAAAAATATTTGAAAAGCAAACCTTCGTGCAACGGAT
Source organism: Phthiracarus laevigatus (assembly GCA_034700185.1). Classification (NCBI taxonomy): domain Eukaryota; kingdom Metazoa; phylum Arthropoda; class Arachnida; order Sarcoptiformes; family Phthiracaridae; genus Phthiracarus; species Phthiracarus laevigatus. Next base: position 7,650 of record JAQIXJ010003756.1, on the reverse strand, counting down.
ACGCGGCCGCATAAACATTATCGGATAACAATTTATTGATCCCAATAGAATACACGTCATTCTTGTTTGGCGAAAAACTTTTCCGCCTCAATATAAAATCGACGATCTGCGCCCTCTGAGCGCTGGTAAAAAATAGCTCCTTGTCGTCCGGGATATCGAACAGATACTCCTTATCCCTCGAATACGTTGCGGTGAATACCATCGACGAATTTTTGTCGCTGGTTTCGTCGTCGAAAAGCATACGCAAATTCGTGCGAATCGTTTTCATTGGCATTCGAAGTTTCATCAATTCCGCATAACTCGCCAACAGTTCCCACGGAGCGTATAGCTTCACGAACGTGTGGCCATCGATGCCGGTATTGTCGCAGTGTTCCAGTTCTAAGCCCTCCTCTTCGAGGTTAGACTGAAGTTGCGTGGGAAATGAGAGAAAAATTTAAAAAATTACAGCTATTTTAAACTTTCGGTTATTCACTTCGTATATCCTTCGGGCCAATAAATTCTTCTCCGCATTATCCTCTTTGTTAACGCTTTTCTTGTTAATCACCAGAACAAAGTCGATTCGCCGAACGCCGTCAATGAACATAAGATTGTGGTACGTTTTATGGTTTTCGAACATTTGTTTGTTATTGCAAAACGTTGAATACGATTTCAATTCAATATTATTATTTTGAACGTGGTTTTTGAAATTCATAAGTGAATAAGCGACGACAATGACGACACGCGCGCACACTAACTATGCGAATAAATTAAAGAATATTTTGTCGCTAAATCGTTCAAATATTGGTATCACAATGAAAATCTTGTTTCCACATAATATATTTTTTCAACCATTAACGATAAGTAAATACGTATATATAACAGGGAAAAATTATTTTTTATTGCACGCTTCAGTACAACAAACACTGTATTATTTTATAGTAAACGATAAGACATTTTTTTCAAATTCAAAAAGACATCATTTAACTATAACCATAACAGTAGAATCATGTTTTATACCATAAAATAGAGTATTTTATTTTAATATAAATACCAAAAAGATAAATAGCAAACATTTTGTTTTATTTTTTTTCGTGTAACGTTAACTCCGTTGAAGTTCTAATGTAACTGTAAAGTGATGGAAACATAACATTTCTAAAAATAAATATTTAACTTTTAAACTGTGAATTAGTGATGAGATTGTGCGCTAAATTATTTTTAGGGATATCCTGCGAATAACAGTATATAAAATTTGCTTTTCTAATTAGTCGTGATGTCTGCTTAACGAAAATGTTGTAACAGTTTGTATAGGAAATAGAGATTACATTTAACAGAAATGTTTGAGACTATTAATGTAAACTTGCAAGTTTTATTAATAAACTAGGGATCGGAAATTTTTGTTTTAACCGAAAAATTTTTCAATGCTCAAACATCGTTTAAAGTTATTATAAATATGTATTGATTGAAAATGACTATTTTAAAGGTAAATTTTTCAATTAAAAAAAATAAATTTCAGTGTTTCTAACAGAAAAATTTTACTATTTGCAAACCAACGAATTTCATAATATATGTTAAATATATGAGATTTTTAATAATAAATAATACATTTTTCTGCATCATAATAATTAATCGAAAGATTAATTTGAACAATTATAATTTTAAATAAATTTTAAAAGTCGTTTATGATAACTTTATGCTTAAAATCAATCATATTGAGAAACTTAAGAGTGTTCTATGAAAGGAATGCAACTTAAAACTGGTAGTAAAACATTAATATATAGTAATTTGAAAATAATTAAAGTATTGTAAGCTGTTTAAAAAATTTCACATACAAAGACTTTAATTTTCACGACAAAACATACAAACGCATTATATCATAAAACTTAATTAATTTAGTTAAAAAAAGTCTTTTAACATTTTAACCAGTGATGTGGGCGCCAGTCCATACTAGTCCACACAAATGTTAAGTAGTCAGACTGGGCGTGGCATATGTATAACATTTCTCTGCATTCATGGATTAAGTAGCACATGTATGATTTTTAACATTCACCAAATTTTAACATTTTTCTGAACGAAATTTCCGATCCCTAGTAATAACATTGAAAATGTTGCGACAGATAAAAAAGTAGATCATTAGTAATACCATTTATTTAGATGTCAAAACATATCCATTAATTAGATTTCCCAAATACCCTGAATTAGATTGTCGCTTCTGTGTTGGAGATAATTCCGATAAATTATTTTGAGTTGAATCCTTAAGTTCTAATTTTTAATAAATTTATATATTTTTATACTTAACAGTATAACGTTTTTTAACTACGAAACATTTCACTATTAACACTTTTAGTCACTATCAGGCAAAATTTTAAAATTACTGTGCATTTACTTTTAATTGTTGTGTAGTTTAGTATGCCTTTATAAAATAATTTCTAAATTTTCAATTCCATATAATAAACGTTATGTTGTCGTGAACAATATATATTGAAAATATATAAATTTATTGAAAAACAACTTTCTGACTGTTGTCTTAGATAAGTATTTCAAGTTCTAGTTTACTTATAAATAGCTTATTTATTAAAACAAATTTTATCAAAAAAAAATCAGTAATTTACATAATTTGAGTTTAGTAAACACAAACAAAATCGATATACTGTAGACTAAATTGATAGGAAAAAGGAATTATGAATCAATTATTTGTAGCTGTATAATTGCTATTGAATTTTTATCGAAGAAAAGCCTTCTTTTATGGATTAAACAAGAATGTCTGTAGTTGTTTGCGAGGAAAACTAAATAGCATTCACTATACTAAAGTCATAAACTAAATAAAGTTAAACTTCTTCAATGGTTCAATTATATTAAACAAAATTTTAATATTATTAAAAAAGTATCTTAATAAAAATTTCAAATAATTTACATTCTTATGATTAATATTTTATTTGCAATTTTTCTCAAAATTTATTCTTTTTCTAAAGCACATAGTTTTGGTAATTATTCCCTTCTCTAATCAATTTAATAGACTGCATACTTTTGCAAAAGTTTATACAACATTTCGTGTGATAACAACTCTGATTTTGCTATAAAAAAATGTATAAACAGTCACTTAGCGAAGGTTACACGAAAATTCTATACAAGTTTTTTCATCATCAACGAACAAACAATAAAATAATTACAGCCTCATCTGCTAATTGTTAAATATAATCAAAGACCGTTGGCATTATAAAATTGTTAATTGCATAGATAGATAAAAATTGGCAGTAAGTTAACCTAATCAACGCGTCACCACTATATAAGATTACTCATGCAATCAAGAAATTACAAGTCTATTTGTGTGTCTCCATATAACCCTTGAATAACAAAGAAGCAGGTAAATTATGGCTTTTAAAATTTATGTATTTAGATCTACGGTATACCATTATTATTCGAAAGTATATAAATTTGGGCTTTTAGAACGAAATGAATGAAAAACTTTCTATTTATGCAAATGTAAAGCTTTCGCAATACGAAACTTATTGTAATGATCTTTGTGTTATGACTGGAATTATATCTAATTATTTTCTATAACAACCAATGTAAGTCATAATTTGTTTAGCTGTTTTGAGAGTCAATTTAAGTTAATAGCTTATATATTGGCAACATTCATATTACACTGAATCCGATAAAAATAATATTTGATATAAAATATTCGGGTAAAATGTCATTAACAAAGAAGAAATAAATAGCGCTCAAACCGGAACTAAATCTCATCCAAATTTAAATTCAAAAACTTTTATTTTATTATTAAATAATTTATTCAAATTTTTCAAAATATCGTTTCAATTTTAAAATAAAAAGCATCAAATGGTCATTAAAAGCCAAACGCATCGATACTTTCTTCGAATTCATATCAAGTTAGTTCCATAAATCTGTTCACTAAAATAGAGCATCTTCTCCGAACAAACACTTTTTCGGTTGATTTTTTAATTCGTAGACAAAAAAGTTTTGTTAATAAAACTTTACTACGGTTTCGGTAATTGCTAAGAGATTTTTCAATTAACCACAAACAATAGTTTAAGTAATTATTTTTGATTTAATTAATAAGATAATTTTAAGCGATGAAATGACGATACGGACATAATTGCTTATTCAAAACATGTTTATACCGTAAAAAACAATAATTTGTTGATTTAATAGTTTTTAATGCCCATCAAAGGTTTCTTAAAAATATAAAAAATTTTAATGAATCGTTATGAACATTTTAATAATTTTGAAATATAATTTTATAATGAATAGTAATACAAATGAATTGGTTACTTTCACCATTTTATTTCTAACCCTAAAAGTGTCCCTACTCTCAGAAATAAAAATCAGTAAGTATCTTCCATTATTATTTTTCAATTTTTAAAGCGTTTAGTTCATTTCTATTTGAAAAACACTTATCAGATGAAAAAACTTGCACCTCAGGCAAAATTGCGTGCATTTTCAACGTGACAAATAAGCCGATAGTTCATTACAAGGAATTATCGGGCGCTCGACCATACAGTAAGATATGCCGCTATAACCGACGACTATATCAGTTGGGATGGAATGTGCCCGTTAAGGAAAATCCGTGCAAACAGTGCACGTGCAATGAATTTTGGGATGATTTGGATCCGTTAAATAGCCTATCGTGTCGAGACATTAACTGCGAAAGTGAGTTGCAAACCAAGTTGAGAGAAGGCTGTGTTCCCGTTTATAGTGATGACATCTGTTGTCCGACTGATTACTACTGCCGTTAAGTACCAATTTATCGATTTTAAAAACTTATAATTTAAATTCTAAAGCGCTTTAATAAAATAACAATTCAATAGGCCAACAATGCGTATACAATGGCAGCCGTTTCGCAATTGGTTCGCAACTGTTCTTAAAGTTTGACGAACACACGTGCGACCAGTGTTTATGTTCGTCACCGCCAACTTTCACATGCGTTAACATACAATGTTCGCAAACGTCTGCACTATCAGTGACGCGCGACACAAACGTTGGCAATGGATGCTGCGCTCTGTTTCACTGCACAGAAAACTAATTTAATTGAAATTTTTACTAAAACATTTTTATTGGAAACAAAATTATCATATATGCTGTTCTTATCTATTGATCTCAGTTGTTTAATTTTATTCGCATAAAATTTTGTTATACTCTGCATACAAGCGTAAGATTTCGAAAAAAATCCTATTTTCAATACGTTTTAATATTACAAATAATTAGAACAACTAAATATGACTCGAATAATGCAATTTATCTATATATTATCTTAGAAGCCTCAGTCGCTTTCTAGCAATTGTTCCTCCACCAATCTTAGCGAGTGAGGCCTCTAAGAATTATAAATATACAGCGGTATAATAGATAATTTTTTCACAATTAAGTTTATTATAAATTATTTTAGCAAAATCTGAGTTTGGCGGCATAACGTGGGATTAATGGGAAACATATAAATATGAAAAGTGTTTCAAAGTGTATACAAATCGATTAATAATTTCTAACCAATTTACACGAAATCGGACCAAAAAAGTTGCGAAATTATTTGAGAGTTATGCTTTCAAATAGATTCAAATCTATAGAAAAATGGTCTAACATTTCTTGTTCGATAATATTTTTCCGTTGTTTAAAACTAATAAGATGTTTAGTTAATAACTAAATAGATTTACATGCACAGTATAGATAAATAGAAAAATGGTCGCAGTTAAAGAAATATGAGTCTGCCGAAAGGAATTATAATATTGGTGAATCAACCAATAGACTGTGCCGATAATGGAAATGAGAGTTAAACATACGTTATTTCCATAAATAATTATCGTGTTTAAAAAATTTCGATATGTATTAAATTACCAGTGAAACATAAAACGTGTTTAATTGGATAGCAATATACTTCGAGTTAAAGTTTATATTGAGCATTACGAATGTTTTATTTATAGGCAAAGGGTCTGTTTAACTTGGATATTAAATTTTGGATTTTTTTTGTAGTTTTTCTTTAAAAAATTAGTTCCCTCAATAAAAGTTGATGTTTGTTGTAAAAATATAACTATGTCTGGCCTTAATAATATCTATCCGATGTGGCTTACGAGTGTAACTAATAGTGATGCTAAACATAATGACAATACTAATGACAAAAAGCGTAATCCGAAGTGTGCCCTATGTCTGAATCACGATGAAATAGTGGCTGTAAAAGGTTTGTATTCTTATTAAAAAACATTTGGCACAATTTTGTTTAATGCTGCATATTTTGTTTTAAACCTATAATTTTCGACTATTCTTATCGGTTTTATATATTTTGTAAAAAAGGACACAAAAGAAAATGCCCATTCAAAAGCTGTTTGTGCAAGTTATGCCTTCTGACGATTGACAGGCGTGATGTGATGGCAAAGACTATAGCTGTCAGAAGAAAGATAAAAGAAGATAAAGCTGACAATAGTTATAAACCACCGGTATATTTACCTGAAAATGAATCGAAATGCATAGTTGTCGGTAAGCCTGATAATTGACAAACGCGTGTATACACGGGTCATGTAGTGCTTTTGATTTAAACGACATGCATATTAATAAATTTTTGTCTAATCTGTAACTAAACTAAGAAGTTTTTAAAATTAAAAATTAATAAATTGAGATTGCGAAGTTTTTCATATAGATTAATTAACTTTGATTTCATTATTCAGCCGACAATTGCATCATTAACAGTTCAAAAGAGCGCTATAATAATAGCCCCTATTTGAAGGAAGCCGTCGTCAACCAAATAACGATATCAGCTGTTCGGCTCTGCTTTAAAAAAATAATAGACCATATAACGGAACAGTTTCGCTTAAGTTTGCCAAATGATTGGATCGATTCGTTAGAAGAATCACTAGAAATAATGTTCTCAAAAAAGCTAGTCAACAATCAGCTTTCAGTAGAGGTGGACAAAATATTTCGAGACGCTTTTTTACCCGGTATGTAGTTATTAGATTTTTATTAATAATTTATATGTAAAAATTAAGCGGGGATAATGGAAATTTGGCTGACATATTTTATTTTAAAACGTTAATTACTCTCTGAAAGTTTCCAATAGTTTTTAAAATTAAAGAATTTTCTTCGAGCGAACAAAATATTTTAAGCGCTACGTTTTCTGTACATTTAAATTTTACTTTCTATAATTTGTTCTGCATTTAACAAAACAGTAAAAAAAAGTTTTGTTTATATAATTGAATAAATATTCTCACAGAAAGAAGAAAAGCGTATCAAAAAAATAGTTTAAAGTTCATATAAGATGTGCGTAATCTTATGAAATAAGGGTGTATTAAATTAAATGAAAAAAGATATGTTGTTTAGTAAACATGTTTCAAAAACTAACCTATTATTGGACATTTTGATGTCAGGCAGAAGAAATAAAATATTTTAACATTAAATCTCAATACTAATGATAATGAATCAAATGACTGTAACTTAGTTTTCTAATTTTTTAATTAATTGCATCTTAAATATATACTAGTATTGAAACATTTTAAATAACCCTAGACGAAGTAAAGACATAAAACCATGAATCGTAAAATTACAGTAAACTGCATTTTCATTAAAACGATTCCACTTTTTAAAAATATCTACGCAGTGCTAGAAGAGTATACAACAAAAAAGTCGCAGATAGAGTCTCATCACAGCGCGTTTCAAAAAGTAGTTCCCAACAACTCT
>JAQIXJ010003755.1:0-12077 GCA_034700185.1 Phthiracarus laevigatus | reverse complement strand
TTTAAATAATGAATCGTAATCTAACTTCTGTGACATAAATATTACAAAATATTTTTTTTTCAAATCAAGTCTAAATGTGTCGGGAATGTATAGCAATGATAAATCATTGAATGGCATTGTAAAATTGAATTCATTTAATTTGATGATACTTTTTGATGTTCTGTCCAATTCTGCGCCAAAAAATGTTGTTCCCTAAACACAAGAAAAAATTAATAGAACCATAAGAAATAACATAATGATAATTTATACGTTGTATTTAATAAACACTTCTTGCAATAATTTAATTTCATCGTTCACGTATAAGAAAAAGATATCAGCCTTATATTTATCTTTGATCAATCGTTGAATTATTTTATTCATTACTGGATAACTAATAGCTTCACTATTATAAGTATTACTTTGACCGGAAACCATAATTTCGTCGTCATGTAAATGAATATACAAATAATTGCTATTAATTACTATAATGTAGTTAATTCTAATATTCTCTAAAGAATGTGGTACTCTATCAAAACTATAAAAGGTATTCGCATAATCATATGATTTGTTATTGCGTTCCAATTCATTGCAAATTGTATCACATTTAACATTAGTTATCAAACTGAAAATAACTGAAATATGATAGTCTTATTTTAAATTTATTTGTAATATTGTAATTTGATAAAAAAGTTAATTTTTATAATTACCTAAACTTATTTGAAGGTTAACAATCATTTCAATATTTAATATTTTACCAGGAAATATAACTGAATCTATATTTGATTTTCATTTCTAAAAAATATACTAAAAGTAATAAATAAATTTTATCCGTTTTCACAAAAGAAATTGAAAATATATTTATACGATATTTTATTGGATTACTGTATAACAATAATGAACGTGCAATTATATAGAATAATGATAAAAAAGAACTTCGGATGCACGCTTTCTTTGCATTTCGCACAAAAACAATTGTTAACATATTACAGTAATTAAAAAAATTATATAGAATTGTATTATGCATTGAAGGATAAGAGTTACTGTTTGTTCCAAAAAAAATCTGTGCTCATCATATGATACTCTAAAAACAATAAGAGTGTGTTAACGAAAAAGAGACGGATTTTGTTTACTAACTTAATAATAACTTTTACAGTAATTTAAATCAATTACGATATATTTAATAATTATTTAAGAAGTATTTAGCAATTAAATTAATCCTTTTATTTCTAAATTTAGATTATTTATTTGATGAAAATTAAATATATAAACAATTTACTGTTATTAGAATAAGAAAATTAAAAGTATTACAAAAATTTCAAATGTTGATAAACAAGTTATCAAAGTGATGAATATCTTAATAATTTTCAAAAATTATTTTATTAAAATTTGTTTTTAAATTTTTTCTCCTGTTTGAGAATCAATAGTATCGATTGTTGTCGAATCGTTTATTGTTAATGTGTCATCAGTTATAGTTTGATCGATTGTATTGACTTAAATATTTAATGGAAGTTTAGTGAAATATAATAACGTAAAGCAATACATTTCATACCTGTTTTTTGTTTTATATTTTTCTTATAATTAAAGAAAATAATAACACCAATAATAATAATAAATATGATCACGAATAGTAGACCTAAAATAACATAAAATATGATTTTCGATTTGTTTTCGGTTTTTGTTGACGATGTTATTGATGTTATGTTTGATATTTCCGTTGTAATTGAAATCCAATTGCAGTCGACAAATGTTTTCAGTTTACTTTGTTTGCACTAAAAATTAAACTTTTTATAATGAAATTAAACTTTTACATTATTCGATAAAATCTCTTCACTTGTTATGCAATATTTTGGAATACCATTAACAGTCACTAATAAAATTGCAGAATGCGTGCAATTATTAGTGAGTTTGCATCGATAGTCGTATGTATTTAATATTCCATTAATGTAATAGTTTTCCGGAATTTCAAATAAAAATTTTGGTAAAATGTGTGAATCTTGTAATGTTATTTTCCATTTAGAGTTATATGAAATATCCATTTTAAACACATAGAATTTTCTACTAAACAATGAATGGTTTTCTAACTTTTGAGACATAAATATTACAAAATATTGTTTATTGAAATCATATATGAATGAGTCGGGCATATATAGCAATGATAAGTCATTGATTGGCACTACGAAATTGTATTCAAATGTTTTGATTAATCTGTTCAATGATATGTTCCATTCTGCGCAGAAAAATGTTGTTCCCTAAAGAAATAAAAAATTAATAGAAACAAACGAATTAACATTATGATAATTTATACGTTATATTTAATATCCAACATTTTATTCTCATCATCGTTCACGTAAAAGAGATATATATTAGCCTTATAGTTATCTTTGATCAATTGTTGAATCATTTTACTCATTACTGGATAACTAATAGCTTCACTATTATAAGTATTACTTTCACCAAAAACTGTAAGTTCATCGTTATGTAAACGAATAAACCAATAATTGCGATCAATTACTATAATATGTTTAATATTAATATTCTCAATAGCATGCGGTACACTATCAAAACTATAAAATGTATTCGCAAAATCATATGATTTGTTATTTCGTTCCAATTCATTGCAAATTGTGTCACATTTAGCGTTAGATATTAAACTCAAAATAACTAAAAATATATTTTTATTTATTGAATAATTGTATTTGTAATCATGTAATTTGATAATAATATATAATTTTATAATTACCTAAACTTATTTGGAGATTTACAATCATTTCAATGTATTTTATATTTTATTAGAAGATATGACTGTCATTAAATATAATTACAACACAACCACATTGATTACTAATTAAATATTCTAATAGGAATAAATAATTTTCATCTGTTTTCACATAAAATTCAAAATATAATTATTTCGAAAATTGTATAACAAAATTAATTCACGTGCAATTAATTCCAATAATATTAAAAAGTACTTCGAATGCGCGCTTAATATCATTTCGCACGTATCTAATTGTTAAGAAAACCATTAATTATTCATTTAACAATTTGATGAAATATTTAGTTTTTAATATTAGCAGTGGTTTGGGAATAATATCGTATTTAGCTTTTTAATATTTTTTATTTTTGCTGATGTTTTCTTCTAATACTTGAAAAAATAACTCTTATATTAAAACAAGAGTGGATGAAAAACACTTAACTATTATACTAAAAGTAATTAATAAGTTTTATAGGGTTTCACAAAAAATTTAAAATATATTTCAACGATAATTATTTGAATAATGTCTAACAATAATGCACGTGAAATTATTTGGAATAATACTAAAAGATTACTTCTGAGGCGAGCTTTCGTAGCATTTTGCACAACATTGTTCCTTAAGTAAACTACACATTACAGTCATTAAACAATATCGATACTGTCATAATTAGGGAAGTAAAAATCGTTAGAAAAAAGTGTCCAAAACCGTTTATTAATCTTTTGATATTTTAAAAATCGTTTGTTTCGTTTAATTCGTTTACTTAAATTTGTTTAATTCGGATCTTAATATGTATAAAAATAGGTTTTTAATAGAAATAATAACAGTTTTGATCAATCGTTAATTAACGATTTTAACTTTCATATCTGACTTTGTAAAGTTAGTTTTATTTAGTATATGATCGCTCGTTTCATTTGTTCGCTCCAAATTATTAGTTTTTATTATTAATATTGATATGGGGCTATAAGCACACCGCTTACATATTTACTTACTTTAAGTACAATTCAATAATGTTCAACACATTTAACTACATTTACACTCTTAATGACTCAATTGTTATTAACGCTAAAAACCTACTCATTAGTTCAATGTTTACAACGCAATGTAAACGTTTTGTTAATAACACACATCTATTTATACTCAATATTTCATGTAAAATACTCACTCTTGTATTAATGTCTGTATAATAAAGTCGCGTTTAAAACACAAGCTTTAAGCTTTACTTTACAACGTTGTATTAACAGCAAAGTTATACAAAGTCACTATAAGTACCATCACTGGCAGTCATTGACCTTACACTCAACCGTAATCAAAGACACCATCAACGAAGATCAAATTCTTCTGGAACTAATAGAATCAATTAGTATATCAGCATCACACTGTTAATAAAAATTCACATACCCAAATGAGAAAGTTGCGAAAAAATTACTATAGAGTGAGAACGCATTAAACTACAAAATTTCACACTTGAAAATGCGAAAATACTGTAATTTGAAACACAAAAATGTGCATTATGCAACGCAAAAGAAAGAAAAACATTAACATTATGTAACCCAAAATTCTACATTATAAAGTGTCTATAATAGCATAATAGTATGCAAAATACTACATTTTAAAGTGTCAATAATAGCATTTTATTATTCAAAATAATACATTACACAGAATCAATAATAGCACATTAGTATGCAAAATACTACATTATAGTGTCAATAATAGCACATTATTATGCAAAATACTTAATTATAAAGTGTCAATAATAGTATATTAAAAGTACAATTAGTATAGTCTATTAATTCGAAAACAATGCAGTGCTTTTCCTTAGTACTAAGGAAAAGCCAGATTATTACAAGTTAACACAATTTATGACTGATAAGTGTCTATAATAGTATATTGAATGTACAGAAATCTAGTATTGTTTAATTCAAAATTAATGCTGAACTTTTTCTTAATACTAAGAAAAGCCAGAATATTACGAGTTAACAAATTTATGACAAAATTTAATTTAGTATTTTAACAAGTTTGTGAGAGTTTTTACATCTTTTGGAATTATCTCAGTAAGTTGTCAATTCATTATAAACTTTTCAATGCATACCATAACGTTTTGAATAATTTTATCATATTCAATAGAGAAAGCTTAAAATGATGAGAAAATATAAAAAAAAACCTTTAAATAACGTTGTTTCACAGAAATGGGTTTTATCAAAATAGACATCCACTAAAGATTTCATGCCAACACTAAGTTTGACAATTCTGCATATTTGGATACCACTGGTAATATAAATGAATAAAATCAAGAAATTAAGGGGGTTTCAAATAGTAGTATGGTTCACTCGTTTTTATTAACTTTATTAACAATAAAAAAAACACAAACTGCCGGCTTCGGTTGCAGACGATTTCGCATTTGAATTTTTAAATGTTATAAAATGCTCAGACTCTAAAAATATAAACGAAGAAATAGATACACTTAAACGCTACGCAAAATTAAAACATTTACAAAAGACATTTGTAGAAACCTCTAAAATATGTTAATCGAAAAGAAATTAAATTTTGTGATTCAAATGATAAATATCATTATATACCAATAAATGAGTCAATTATAAATATTCTATCAAAATGTTATGCATGTAATTTGCTGCTTCAAGACAAAGCGAAAGGTATTATTACAAGTAATGTTCATCCTTAGTACTAAGGATTAACAAAAGTAACAATTCACTAAAATATTGAATATTTAGAAACCAACGCATTTATAACAAGTTTACGAGATGGAGTTTTTAATTTCCGATCAAAATTCAGAAGAACCAATTATTAGAATTGATTATATTTAGATGATTTCTGTCCCGTTAATCCTTTGAATTCTGCTGATAAACGACAAATTCATACAGGAGTTTATTTTACAAAAAACATTTTTCCATACTTAACTCAATCAAAAAGGGAAATCACATATCTCATTATAATAATATGAACATTACTAATTAAAAAATATGGGTTGCGTGTGACTTTGTTGCCATTAGTTAAAGACTTAATTAAGCTTCATAATGGAATACGAGTAACCATTAACAAGATTGAACATAACATAAAAGGACATCTTGCAGCTCTATGTTGTGAAAACATAGCTGGTCATAAATTTATTGGTTTAAGTACTTGTTTTAGTAGAGGACACATTTGTATATGATGTTATGCTAAATATTAAGAAATTTAGACATTTTTATCTCGTAACTGTTACACAAAAAGAACAAACTTAACTTACAATTATAATTATAATATTTGAAACAAGGTATAAAAAAATAAAATGCATTTTCCGATTTGCCAAACTTTAGTATTTCATCTGTTGCTGTTCCGGATGTTTGTCATGACTTGTTTCTTGGAGTTATCCCCGATATTCTATATTACATACTAGTAAAGTATTTTGTAAAAGATGTTTTTGGAAAAATTAATGATAACTATTTTTAACAACACTGGAAAAATGGCAAATTAAAAAGATTTTATTTTAAGAATATATCTATAATAGGTAAAGCATCCAAAATTTATGAGTTATTTTTTAAGTTGCCTTTACTAATCGATCAGAACATGAATGCGAGTCTGTGGAAAGTATACTATGATTTAAGAGAAATTACTATTATAGATAATAGTTTTAAAATTAAAAGTTCAGACATAACAAAATTAAGAAAAATCATTAATTCGTTTTTGAAAGCTTTTAAAAATGAGTTTATAGATGATATTAACTTTAAAACTAAATATTCAGTTACGATTACTCCTAAAAAACACTATATAACCCATTATCCTGATTTGATATTAAGTTTTGGGTATTAAGTAGATATAATACTTTAAGGTTTGAAAGAAAAAACTTTGAATTTAAAAAATACTCTATAAAAACTAATAATTACATTAAATATACTTATACTTTAAGTTCAAGACTCCAAAGAATGTTAGCATTAAAAAGTTTATCATTAGAATGCCCATATATGAATTTAGAGACATGTGTAGGGTAATCATTAGCAAATATCGCTTCGAGTTTAGAGTATAAGCAGGTCAACACTATAACAGTTAATTCAATTTTGTTTAAAAATTTTTTTTATTCTATTGAAACAGACTCTTTATTACCAGAGTTTGCAAAAGTAATTACAATATATGTTGATAAATCAAATGTTGCTGTTATATTTAAAACTTACAAAACTGAAAAGTATATTAAAAAATTAGGCTCTTATAAGATTGTTGAAACAAAAACTACAGCAACACTTAATTATAACAACTTAAAATAATTTCAAAATCATGAAGTTTTCAAAAAAAAAATAACAAATTGTATTTAATAAAAACATTTTTATAAGTATTTTGCCATTTGTGTCTTTAGTACTAAAGACACAAATTATAGTTTTGTATTTGTAAACTAATTTGTCAGTCTATTGTATTGTATACTCTTTATAAATAATCTGTATATTTGTAGAATCCTAAACCAATTGTTTTATAATTTTTTTGAATTTATACTGGTGTCGTTATACCTTGTAAATTTTTACCCAGCCCTTTCCCTTTAATATAACCTTATTTATTCATAATAACTAAACCTAATCCATGCATTATTTGTTCATCATAACAATAAAATTTAGAGTTACCGGAATTTACTTCAATTTTTTGTTCGCTTAGGAAACCACCACTTACAAATTTTATATGTTTCAATTCTTCTTATTTTTCGCACAAACATAGAGTTTCCATTTCCAAATACGATTCCTTAAACCATTTTTCAGCAGAACAGTCTTTCACATCTCCTTTAATAAGGTTCCATTCATTATCAAACACAATTAGTTCATCGTTCACTTTAAAATAAATTGAGAACATATCAATACTTTAACTTTTACTATGGTATTATTTTTAATTTGTTACATATCATTCATTTGTAATTATTATTTTTATATTTAAAACAATTAAATATCAGAATAACCAATTAAGATCTCTAGTACTAGAGATCTTAGAGTTTCCAATTTGTAAAAATAGAACAATATTTAAATTTTAATTTGTAATTTAATGTCAACGTGGATTATATTTTAATTAATTGTAAACAAAGATTAGATCTCTAGTACTAGAGATCTAACAAATTCAACTTTACTTAACAAAAACAACAATTTGTCTCAAGCTTTAAGTATTTCTTTCTGTCTTCATCACTTAAACATGTTTGTCCAATAGGATCATATTCCAAAAAATGTTGCACTTCTATTATTTGATGATATGGCAATAATTCTCATTGTTTTGAAATAAGTCGCTCAATTTTTAAAGTATATAGGCTATCAATTTCAACATTGTGCCCCATATATGGTCTCATCTTTGTGTCAAACTCTTAAATTCTTACTCTGTTTTATTCATTATCTTTAAACTGGGTGAGCACAATGTCGCGTAATTTAGGAGAACTATTAGTGGACGGACATCGAAATGAATTTGCTACATTAATTATATTAATATTATTGGCTGATACATCATTTTCCGTTATGCCAGGATGAAACAAAATTCCCATACCAAAGGAAAAAGTGTCGAGTTAGCTATTTAAATATATATATAATTTTCATTAATAGATAGGGGAAGTTAATTTAAAATAAGAGTTCAAAGAAAATTGAAAAAAATCAAACCTAATAAGCCTAAGATATCAGTCCTCACATCTGCCAATGAAATGCCCTGTTCTATCAGTAATGCGTTCATACCATTGTATTCGGTTCCAGATCGAGAACTTATTTCAATGTTATAAATAATAGCAAAGTATTTAACCTATTAAGTGTTTAAATGATTTTATTTCTTGTAATATATTGTAATTATAGAGTTATACTTGTATTGTGCTGTAGAATCCATTGATGCCTACTGATGTTATTGGATTTCCAAAACCTTTTAAGCCGAATCAACTTTCAGTATCGATTGAATAGATATTTTGTTCTCTTTTTTTGTGGTAAATGTATCTATTTCCCAGTCTGGTATAAGGTAATAGATTAATTTGTTTGTTTTTGTGATTTTAACTGCGCTGGTACTGTCGCTTAATTTGGCAAGTTGCTACTGGATACTTCTCTAGTACTAGAGAAGTATCATAATATTTGGCTTGATGCCAATAACAGTTAAAGTAAGTGTGATCAGAGCTAAAGCAAAAGCTACAACACTGGGAATCCCAGGAAACATGCCCGGTGTTATAGCACTAATTACAATAAATTTCAGGTAAGTCGATAAGAGAAATCTTATATGTATTAAAAAACTGCTTTACAGCTCGATCGCGGTTATCTTTAGAGCCTACTTATATGATAGTTTATTAAGTTATAATTTGATATTTAATGCAACATAACCTGATATTATTAGGCATTTAGCCATTGCTTTTTTGTGACCGATAACATCAAACTGTATATTATTCATTTTGCTTATAATTCCGATATTTTTATTTAATTCATCGCCTAAAAAATGTTAATTGTCACGTTTTATAGAGCATTTTATATAAAAAAGCTTATAATTATCATTTTTGAATTATATATCAATTTTAATAATAAACATCTATTTCTAGAGGTTATTGGTATTGATCCGTCTACTGATGGATGCATTGTTGTTATTTGTGATGCGTACTCAAAAACCTTTTTACTTTTACTCTTTTTCTTTGATTTTTTGGATGTACTGCTCTTTATCCAAGTCGCTACAAAATCCGGAGCATCATCATTATCACAATCACTTTCCTAATTGTTAAAAGAATCCAAATTTAAAAATAGTAAAAACTTATTAATATGTAAAAGTTGATAAATTCTTTATATAATCTCTAGTACTAGAGATTATATGTATGCCATTATTAATAAAGCAATTATTTTGAGAAGTTTGTAATAAATATTATGGTAATAATTATCCAAATAGTAAAAGAATGCAAATTCAAAAATTTCATTAATTAGTTTTTAATGTTTTTCAACACAAATAATAAAATTAAGCATAATAATTAAAAAATTAATGTAATCCACATAATCAAGTTTAATATTCAAGTTTTATGATTATTAAGATATTAAATAATAATGAGTTTTAATTTGAATTTTTAATTATTTTGGTTGATTGAGGCCAAATATTGCTCCAGCAGGTCATTATAAGCCCAACGTAAAATCTAGTATAAAAATAATCAAAAATAATTAAAATTAGATTAATAATGCACAGCTAATCGTAAACCATAACAATTGATATCTCATTTCAATAAAAAACCTTAAATCCTTCAATAATATAGACAATAGATTAACATCACCAATTAATTCTTAATTACTAGAATCTGTTTCAATAACATTTGAAATAAGTTATCATTTTTAAGCAACGGGTACTTCCTAGTACTTCCTAATTATCAATAAATCCTATTCCAATCTATCATTCAAATACACCATCAAACTTATATAAAGAAAGAGACGAAGAAATTATGTTATTATTGATGATAAGTCAAATGTTAGCGTCAAAAAATGTAGTGATTGACAGAAATCCTGATTATAACGAGCAAAGAACTAAATCTATTAATAATGTTATATCAATGTATAATTTAATGACGAGTACATTAACACCCTATACGTGTTATCTTTTAGATATTTATGAACGTAAGCACTTCGCAAAAGTAAAGATAAAGTAATGTTCCACAAAATTAATTTTCACTATTAAGTGAAGCGTATTCTAAATTTAATGGTTAATTCTGGGTTTGTCTAGTTATGTTTGGTTTGAAATAGGGATTGGAATGGTTCTGTACTGGTTTGACTGACTGGCGAATCTATAAACTTTTCGGACTAAAAAATCATTAGCTCGATGTAAATTTCAGTTCAAATGTGAATAGTAAATTAGTACACATTTTTAATGAACAATTACCGTGTAGTTAGTAATAAAGTGAAATTCTTTAAATATTGTTTATTAGGGGCACAATAAATTCCACCCAATAATTTATAACTACTATAACTATGAATTTTAAATATTGATTTATTTAATGTTAAGCGCTAAAGCGTTCTATTAATATAATTTACTACTTCTAAACACAGCACAAGTATATGCATAATCTAGTTTTTTTGTATTTTAAAAATAACAATTTAAAATAATATAAACATTATTGCTAAGAAATTAAAATTGGATATTCAACTGCAATAGAAAATTGGTTTATTTAGACATTAGCGCACTCAATAATCTGTTTAATATATTTTTGGGTTATAAAATCTAATATACAAATGAGAAAACTAAAAACCACTAAAAAAGCGATAAATGTCGCTATTTTTCTGATACCATCCATAATCTTAGATAACGTAATGGTATAGTAATATTATAAGATAATCGAAAGGTTTTTGGCATATCTTTTCAACAATTTTAACATTTATTTGCGATCGAGATATGCAATAAATATCTCTCTGCTATTATACTATACTCGCATTTATATATTCAATATAAACCAAAAAAGAAAACACCACCAAAAATATATAATTATAATATAATAATAAATGATTATTCGTTTCGTTTTTAACAAAAAAAGTTTAATTTACAAATACAGTCTGACCCCGATTATGGCAACTCGTCGGCGCATCATAAAATATTTGCCATAATCGAATATCGCTATAAAGCGGACTAATTTTATTTATCATATAAAATTAACCTATTAATGTAATTATAAGATTATTATTGAATTTGTGCCAAAAAATCTGTTAACTTTGTCTGTTTAGAGTTTTTAAACTTAAGACAATAAACTTGATTTTAAATTTTATTAATTAACATTAACAATTAAATTCCATTTTTAAACTAACTTTATCAAAAATTTCACGTTATCTGAACTTTGAATTTAAAGAAAATCGAAAGTTTTATGCAAACTTGTATTCTATTCGAATTAAGCGTAAAGATGAGAAGGTTAATACAACAATAAACTTGCCATAATTGTTGTATTGTTTAAATTATTGGTGTTTTTATTATGAGTTGCCAAAATCAAGGAATTGTTTTAACCCGAGTTGCCTTAATCCGAACAATTTAACATTATAAACAAAGCATATATATATATATAGATATATCTCTAATAAAGACTTAAACGCGTTGTTTTCGATAATATATATCGTAATAATTAAGGCCCTGAAAATCGTTAATTAATGATTTGTTAAAACTTTTCGAAAACGTATTGGTAACTATACTAAAGTTGATACCTAACAAACAATTCAAAAAATGGTGATTTTAATTAACGATAATTTCGAAGAAGTTTTAGGTCCTTAGCTCAAAATATTACTGACATTACCGACACCATTACTGCCATTACCGCCATCATTACTGCCATTACCGCCACCATTACTGCCATTACCGCCATCATTACTGCCATTACCGCCACCATTACTGCCATTACCGCCATCATTACTGCCA
>JAQIXJ010003754.1:0-12079 GCA_034700185.1 Phthiracarus laevigatus | reverse complement strand
TTTTAAATATTAATTAAAGTATTTATTTTTATTATATAACAAAATAATAAATTCCATAGAGTTTTTATAAATTGTTTTGATGAATAAGAATTTAATCCAAATTATTCTAAATTAAAATAAAACAAGCGGTCATAATATCTGACTTTGCTGTTTAAATTTTAGATAAGATATGGTCGCTCTCTCTCTCTCTCTCTCTTCATTCTCTCACTCCCATTATTTTATATTTTATGTTATAAGTTAAACATTATGTTAAAACGAGATAAAAATAAATAACTTTATTATGACTTTTTAGTGGAATATGCCACTTTACTTTTTAATATTTTCACCGAATTTCCCCTATTTTGACTAGTTTTTGAGAATAAAAATCCATATTTTTACAGCCAAAACCGGCAAATGCCACATAAATCATTAAACAAATTTTTTCATTTTAACCTAATTTTGCACATTTTGGCTAGTTTTTCAGTAATTCTTTACCTTTTTGAGACTGAGTAAGTCTATTTTAAGACTAAGTCAATATTTTACAGCAAAAACAGGCATATGCCAGTTTCATTATTTTTCAAATTTTGTCATTTTAGCCTAAATTTCATACTTTGGCTAGTTTTTCGGTATTTTTGCTTATTTGAGCATGAAATTTGCTATTTTTTCAACAAAAAGCGGCATATGCCACTATAATTTTATTCTTAATTTTGGCAATATTTTGTGTAATTTCGTCTATTTTTCTCAGAATTTTGCCTATTTTGACGGAATTTTGTCCATTCAGACCCCTTAACAGCCAAATGTGAGCTTAAGTTTTTATTTTTTACCCTATTTTTGTCCTTTTTGACCTTTAAATTCCTTTAGTAGCTTAAGAATTAATGGTAAATACCTTTATTAACATAAAATATTTGTGAAATCCCTTTATTAAAAAAAAGAACAAAACCCCTAAATTTGCATAAGAAATTTTGAAAATTCCTTAATTAGCATAAGAAAATTGTAAAATCCCTTTATTAGCATGAAAAAATTGTAAAATCCCTTAATTAGAGTAAAAAACAAAATACTTTATTAACCTAAGAGTGTGCACGGACTGACAGACAGACATAGTCAAATCCAAATTTACAAAGTCAGATAAAAAATTAGTTGATTTTATGCTAGAAGTTAAAAAAATGTCTTAATGATTAACGTATCACATCCTGTTAGACCAGTATTATAGTGTGCTCCATTTTCTGGATAACATTTATAATTAAATTTATATTTAATTATAGTTTGTAAAATTGTTTTTTTTTAGTTTCAAGAATGTTTAATTTATATTTATCCGTTATAATTTAAATTTGAAAAAAAAACTTTTTAAAGGTTATCTTAGTCTATTTTATAAACAACTAGAAATTAAGCACGCCTTCGGCGGGGGACCACAGCTTCATAAACTATCCCTAACTATAAACTCGAACTTGACCCAACTCGAACTCGACCCAACTCGATCTCGACCCAACTCGAACTCAACCCAGTTTAATAACGGTTAGCATTATAAACTTATCTATACACCGTGAATAATTCAAGTGAAAATTTAATAAAATGTTTTTGAGAATTATTTTATTATGTGATTTATAAGTTTATGCAATGAATACTAAAAACTAAAAAAACGAAAAAATAACCCTAGTACTTCAGAAAGTGTTTAAATTATTTTTAGTCATTCTTAGTTTAGCTGTCGACAAGATAACATCAAAATTACTTTTACAGACACAATTAGGCGCATGTCAAAAATGTTTTAGTATAATTATTAAGACGCAGGACACCACGAATTACTCATAAGCACTGGCTTGAAAAATTTTCACACATTTATTTTTTAAGACAGCATATTAACCGATAGGCATTAAAATTTATTTATATTTTATTTTTCAAGTATAGTCATTACTTAATTAAAAAAACTTAGTTAATGACAGATAAAACACCATTATCTGTCGCTTTTAAATTTTCGTTTTAAGGCCTCTCATAAGGTTCTGGCAGGTAGTTTTAGGCATTTTTCGCAGGTCTAATTTTATTTTTCAAATTAATTCATGAGAGTTTTGACCCACCCAACCATTTTTGTACACTTTAGACTTAAGAATAGACCAAAAATGTTCAATAGGACGCAATTGTGGCACATTTGGTGGGTTAAAACTCTTCAGTACAAATTTTATGTTAAGTCGTTCATAAGCTGCTAGAGTTGCGTTAGCGTAATGACTGGATGTTAAATCCGGCCAAAACATATTATTTCCATCAGAGTGATACTTGTTTATAAATTTTACTAATTTTTAAGTAATACACTCTTTGATATAAACATCAGCATTCACCGCATTCTTCGATGTTTTTATGTAAACATTAGATATGCTTTAAATTTTGTGCAAATTTTTCAAACCAGTGCTTATTTGCACCGATATAAACCATTTTTGACCCGATTTTGTTTCAGTTTTGCTAATTTTCAACAATTATTAATCATTTTTTAACTAATTTAAGTCATGTTTTTCAACTATTAAAGTAAATTTTGACATTATTTTGACCGAATTTTGACGTAATTTTAAACACTATTTTGTTAGATAAAAAGTCTACAGAAAAACAGACAGACATGTAAAATCCAATAGTTGTCTTTTTGAAAGCGAGCTAAAAAACTTAATTTTAAAAAATTTAAACTTTGTTGTAATAATAATATCATTAATTTTAATATTCATTGTTTAATATACAATAAAATTTTCTTGTCAAGTCAACAAACTGCTATATATTTTATAGTTTTTATAAAATCAAAGTTTTGTTTCAAACAACTCTATCCTAGCTCACTAAATGGCCATAAACAGCAAAGTTTTTTAGTTAAATTCACGGCAATATGTCAACATTAATTTAGTTTCAAACGTGACCCCTCTACCTAAAAAATTGAAAAATGAAAAATTTATTCCTGAACATTTTAACGCCTATACTGTTAATAATTTACAGTTTACGGGCAGTTATCCGTTCATACGAGTACGAAATACCGGATCCAAACTTGATCGATGAAAGAAAATAAACAATAAATTTAATTCCTAGAACTGTAATCAACAATACAAGCCCTGGAAGTATTACTGAAAATATTTCATTTAAAGAAATCATCGAAAAAACTTGCAGTTGGATTAATTCGTCATTAAGTAAACTTAATATTATGATTAAAGAAAACTATATTAGTTTACCACCAATTGTGCGCAAAAACATCGAATTAATTCTAATTAAGGAATTTTAATCTTCACTTTAATAAAGGGATTTTACAATTTTTTTATTCTAATTAATGGATTTTAAGAGATTTCATATTCTAATTAAGGGATTTTAAAATATATATTAATCTAATAAATGGACGTCAATTATAATATGGCATAAAAATGGTCAAAAAGGCCACAAAATTGGCTAAAAATTGTGAAAAAATGAAAAAATTACGAAAATAAGGCTAAAATTGGGAACGGGTTCTCCCGTTTTTATATGAAAACAGTCTTAAAAATGTCAAAAATAGACAAAAGTGGTTAAAATCTGAACGGGAAGTTCCGTTTTTTTTAAAAACAATTTGGACAAAAATGATAAAATAAGGTAAAAATAGTCCAAAATCAGAACGGGATATCCCGTTTTTATAGTAGCAGTTTGGACTAAAATAATGAAAATTGGATAAAAATAGCCAAAAAACCGATCGGGGTATCCCATTTTTCTTTGAAATTATAGACTATAATTTTAATAATAGAATTGATTATTCGCATGTTTTATATAAAAATCTGAAAATATGAGTAAAAATTTAACATTATGAAATATATTATAAACTAATGGGAGCGAACAAACGGAGAGAACGAACGACAATATACTAACTGATCTAAACTTTTCAAAGTCAGATATTATGACCGTATCGATCTTGTTTATTATATAACATTAAATAATAAATTACATAGAATTTGGTAGAATTTTATTTTGATGAATATGAAAGAAATAGCAAAATCTAATCGAATGTAATTAAAATTTAATTGAATTTTGGGATTTCATATATTAATCTAATTTACATTTCCAATAAGTATAATTAATTTTTTAAAATAATTATATTTTTTATCTTTCAAACATTTATTTCGCTTCATTATTCTTGATAGATAACCTATTTTTGTGATGTTTGCACAAACAATTTTAAAAGTTATTTTAAAAAGATAAAAAATTATTTATGTATAAATCTTGGTTTAAAGAAATCTAAAAAAATAAACTAAGTGTAACGTTGTGGCAGTTAGCGCCGAAGACTACGAAGACCGCTCAAATGTTATATTTATTGATGATGATTAAAATAATTATAACACTCAGTTGGATTCATTTGTTCACTTTATTTTTGAATAACCGTTAATAAAAGCTTTCAAAATACAGTATAAAAATATAGAATAAAATATTTAGCGTAGTAAACAATCAAGAGACCGAAGTGTGATATTTAAAATTAATTAAACACAATAACTCATACTAAACAGAATA
This sequence comes from Phthiracarus laevigatus, assembly GCA_034700185.1. NCBI lineage: Eukaryota > Metazoa > Arthropoda > Arachnida > Sarcoptiformes > Phthiracaridae > Phthiracarus > Phthiracarus laevigatus. Next base: position 7,615 of record JAQIXJ010003754.1, on the reverse strand, counting down.
TTTTTGAAAGGTGTCATGTGATAAAGGTCTAAACATGACGTAGGATGTGTGATAGGGGTAATTTGCGCATCAATATAAAGGAACTTTAAACATTAGATGTAAAACAGATGAATGTGAACACCTTTTTGCGAAAATTTAATAAGACTAAACAATTATATTAAATATTTTAATAAAATGGATTTTAGCAATGATAGTTCATATATGAAAATCACATCAAATTAACTTTATTAACTGTAAAACATTATGTTTTAAGCTAAATTGGAGAATATAGAGCAACATTACAAATATTTCTTGGATGTTGTGGCGGAAATACACATCAAAAATAATTTTAGTTTTCTATTGTTTCAACAGATGTTGTTCAGATAAAATTGCATTAAACTTTCGATTTTAACTTTAATTATAATTTATATTGCGCTTTTATTTCAATTCTATTTCATGTTTAGTGTATTCTTATTTAATTATCTGTTTTGCTTTTAATTAGATATTATTTTTATTTGACACTTTTCCGTAATTTCTTATTTTTGCAATTAGTAATAAGACAATTAGACTTTAATTTCTAATATAAAGTTAAAATAATTATGAATAACAATTAGTGAAGTTTTCGAAAATTTATCAAGTTCAAGCATATTAATAAATTTTTAAACTCAAGATAAGGGAATAGGTTTTTATTTTTTCATCACAGCTTAATTTTTACCATAAATTTTATTCTATGTATGCTCAAGAATAATGACCTTTCAGCCATCATTAAACATATAAAAATCAGATGAAAATAATTTTATCAACTGTAAGGGAAGGAGAACTGAGTTATAAACAGCATGTAAAGGATTGATTACAAGATATTTGTTGGATCGACATTCAAGGCTTCAAAAGCATACATAAGTAGTAGGGTAGCCCTTATAGGCTGACCTTGAAATACTTAGAAGTGTGTTCAAGGACGCCATTACTTCACGCTAGTATGGCATCGAAGGTGTCTGCACTGGTCCGCGTGTGGTCACAACTCCTTTCTTCTTACTCCTAACTCCTTAATCCTTACTCTTATTCTTACTCCTTAGAAATAACTTACGAAAAAGTGTTGTTCACTGTTTTAATAAATTATCAAAAGCTTAACCGATAAATCAAATAAATTTTATATGTTAAAATTTATAGACAATTTATCGAATATAATCCTAAACATAGAAACAAAAGTATAACTTTCCGGTTGTATAACTGTTATAGTAATAGCCTATAAAATAATCACGTATATATGATTTCAAAAATTGATCCGTAACTCAATTTTACTTATGAGGATGATTAAACAAAAAACTTATAATAATTGTTAAAATTTTTGCTAGTAATTTTTATTAAAAGTAGTCCTTCAAGTAAAATGTATGAGTAAGTTTATTAGTATAGTCTTATGACAGTTTTTTTTGTCAATTAATTGGGGTTTGAAAACTTAAACTTTAGACAGACTAAATTATCAAGTAATTAATTAAATAATAAGTCACAAATACTCACAGTTTATTAAAATAAACTGTGACCATGTTATACTTAATGATGAGAGAAAACTCAAGTTCACGAATGCTAGCTTAAGCCAGCTCAAGCTCAATATAAAGCTCAAATAAAAGATGTCATGTAACTCAAAAGCTCAAAGCTAGCCAATTTTTATCTTAGATTTATAAGCTAAAGCTCAAATTATATCAACCGAGCTTTTTGAGCTATGATTTTTAATTAATAAAGACATACAATACCAAATAAGTTTCAAATTCCGTATTAGTATCACATACATTAAATAAATACTTTTACTTTTGAAAAAACTTTAATAACTATAAAAAACTTAAACTAATTGGCAAGTTTTTGAGCTAAAGTAAATAGATTTCACTAATCGATTGTGATTTTCAAAAGATTTTTGTAACATAAAATCTCACAGCCAAGCTCAAGTTCATCCACAATTAAGTAAGCTGAAGCTTAAAAGTACTTTTTATTTCTGGATACATTACGGCCTTCGATCCGAAGACATGCAAATTTTCTACGTATGTTTCTCGTCTTCGTGTCAACTTCTTGGTCAACAAAATTAAAGCCGAAGATCAAGTCCTCATCTTAATCGCGAATATTGGCGACGCTATGTTTGAACTTCAGGTTAATTTGGTTTCGCTTTCGGATCCAACCACAAAGACAATCGACGAAATTATCAACATATTGACGAAGCATTTTGAACCGCTAGTATTAGAAGTCGCCAAAAGACAGCACTTCCGGTCACGTGTTCAATAGGATGGAGAATCCATTTCCGATTTCGTCGCTGACATTAAACGATTGTCCAATAACTGCAAATATGGAGATCATTTGGCATCGGCATTACGGGATCAATTGGTTACTTGTCTTCGGAGCGGTTCCATTAAACGAAGACGGAAGTTGATCTGGATTTTGAGAAAGCAGTTCAGATTTCGATGCAACTAGAAGTCGCCGATAAAGAAAAGGTGTGTCTGAATACTCCATCCACGTCTTCAACAGTAAAGAAGATTACAAAGTCTAAAGCGTATACAATTTTGAAACTAGTGGAACAACGGAAGCCTTCGTTAACGAAGAATTCCGGTTCTTCATCCAATTCTTGCCATCGATGTGGTTCTAAAGTTCATTTGGCTCCTAAGTGTCGACACCTCAATATCATTTGCAACAATTGTAAGAAGAAGGGTCACATCGCTAAAGTCTGTCGAAGTGGAAAGTCTTCTCAGTCAACCAATACTATTGCTCAGGGTTCAGTTGGAACATTTTTGCACACTTCCGTTGGTTCTACTCGTGATTCAATTATGATTCCCGTTCTCATTAATTCCAAAAGAATTGACATGGAATTGGATACTGGAGCTTCGTATTCACTATATAGTAGAAGTCTTTGGGAATCCATTGGTAAACCTGCAGTTACTAAGTCGTCCATCGTTCTTCGGACGTACAATCAACAAGTTCTACCTGTGATGGGATCGTACAACGCGATGGTTACCATTAACAAAAACACTGATAAAGCTTCAATCATTGTAGTCCGAAACAAGTCTTCGCCAGCATTGTTGGGACGCGATCTTCTGTCAAGATTTCCTTTAGATTGGAGTTTAGTTTCCAAAATACTAAACCCAGGTTTGAAATAATTTAACTCGATTACAATAAATGACTAATGCGCGCAATACCCTGCACTATTTTTCAACGGATTTGGATCTGTGAAGGGGGTCAAGGCGTCAATTAAGTTAATGGATGATGCCATTACTAGATTTTGCAAACCACGTCAAGTTCCGTACGCTCTTAAGGCAAAGATCGAAGCTGATCTCGAACGCCTTGAAAAGCTGGGCGTGATTACTAAAGTTTTAAAATCGGATTGGGCAGCACCTATTGTTCCAGTGTTGAAATCCGATGGTAGTGTTCGTATATGTGGGGATTTTAGTCTCACTATTAATCAAGCCATACAAACGGACTGGTATCCATTACCATCCAATGAATAATTGTTTTCAAAACTATCCAATAAAAAAATCTTCTCTAAACTTGATTGCAAAGACGCTTATTTGCAAGTCGAGTTAGACAATAAAGCTAAAGAAGTGATGGTAATTAACACCCATAAAGGTCTTTATCGTTATAACCGCGTTCGGCGTCAGTTTCGCTCCAGGATTTTTCCAATTCATTATGGAAGAAACTGTTAAGGGTTTAGGGGGAGTATCAGTTTTTCTCGACAACGATTTCATTGGATGTGAAAGCGATTTCGAACACAAAAAAAAATTCACACGGGTTACTTCAACGATTACAAGACCGCGGTTTCAAATTGAAAAAAAGTGCATTATTGGCAAACAATCCATCGAATATTTAGGACACCTTATTTCTTCGAATGGTAATCAGCCAATGCAATTAAAAGTGGAAGCTATTCTAAAAGCTCCTAAACCTAAAGACGGTAAAGACTTGCGAAGTTTTTTAGGTTTAATAAACTACTACGGCAAGTCTAAAACATGTCGACGATTACCAGTCCACTTTACGATTTACTCAAAAAGATATTCAATGGAAATGGTCAACAAAGCAAGAGAATGCTTTCAACCAACTACGGCAATGTCTTACTTCTCATTCAATTCTTGCACATTACGATTCAACGATTCCTATTATCATCGGATGTGACGCTTCTGGATATGGTATTGGGGTTGTCCTTAGTCTTCGGTTTCCAAATGGTGACGTAAAACCTATCTCTTTCGCCTCAAAAGTGTTATAACCAGCAAAACGCAATTATTCTCAAATCGAGAAGGAAGCTTTAGCGATAATTTATGGTGTTAGAAAGTTCCATAAATATTTATTTGGTCGACAATTCGAGTTGGTCACGAATCACAAACTATTTATTATGGTATTGGGTCCTAAAGGGCATATTATGTCAGTCTCAGCTTCGAGATTGCATCGTTGGTCAACTTTTCTACAGGCGTACAAGTTTTCGATTTCTTTCCGACCAACTAAGCAGCATGCAAACTGCAATTATTTGTCAAGATGTTCATTACCAATTCTCGACGATCCATGTCTCAGTAAAAATTTATTAGACGTTTCAAATAAAATTGCTTTCATAGAAGAAATTGATTAGTGTCCAGTTGATTACAAGAAAGTTCGCGAAGAGACTAAAAAAGACTAACATCTTATCGAAGTCATCAGACACGTTCAGTCTGGTTGGCTTTATGAAAAATGTCTGAATGTTAACTTAAAGTTTTTTTACAACCATTGGCAAATGTTAACATATAACGATGGTTGCGTATTACTTGGTTTGCGTCTTATTGTTCCGCTATCCCTTCGAAAACGCATCCTTAATTCCTTACATGAATGCCATACAGGTATTGTTCGTATGAAATCCATTGCGAGTAGCTATGTCTGGTTACCCAACATTGATGCTGCGGTGGAGGAAGTGGCTAAGGCATGTTCACAATGCGCTCAAGTACAAGCTTCTCCTCCTTAAGCTACTGTAATCCCTGGTCGTATCCGGAACGTCCATGACAACGAATCCATCTAGACTTATGCGGACCAATGTATGGAAAGATTTGATTAGTCGTAGTCGACGCATATTCAAATTGGATCTATGTGGTACATTTCGCATCAATGCCTAACTCCGATCAAGTTATTAGATCACTTCTATCGATATTCGCACGTTTTGGTCTTCCAGAAGAAATTGTTAGCGATAACGGTACGCAATTCACTGCAGGTCAATTCAAGTCCTTCTGTTCCGAACGTGGAATCAAGCAACGATTATCTGCTCGCATCATCCGGTTTCTAATGGAGAAGCTGAACTATTTGTACGTGTTTTTAATGATGGTATGCGGTCTTTCGGAAACAATAAGGACTGCGAGTGTTCTGTACTCAATTTCATTTTCTCGTATCGTACAACGATGAACACAACTACTGGAAAAACACCAGCGGAATTAATGTTTGGCCGAAACCTCAGAACAAAGTGGGATCTTTTACGACACAATCATCCATCATACGTTGAACAATCTCAACAACGACAAATTGGTTCGAAGGTTATGCAATCGAGATGTTTCATAGTTGGCGATACAGTTTGGGCTAAAGATTTTCGAAATGCTAAGAAGAATTGGATCGAAGGAACAATTACAGAAGTTCTGGGTCCACGCAATTACAAAGTGTCTTCCACCATTGGAAATCTAAAAAGACATATTAATCAATTATGTCAACAAATACTCGACTTGGCCGTCGTTAACGATGAACAAGCAGAGGAGCAAACTGAAACAACTTCTGAAGTTACTGAAGAGTTGGAAGATCCTTACAGCGATTCAACGGATTTTGCTACAGATGATATTACTGACTATGCATCTGACGACACTCCGGATACTAGCAACTCAACAATCGAATCAAGTCCTGTACTACGAAGTCATTTTATTTCTCTTTCTCGCGCCACTCATCATCCAATCGTTTCTCTTTTTTGATGTAACGATCCTTTTTGTCTCCTTATTACGCCACTCATCGTCTGCTCTTTTCTTCTAATTCCATTTACGCTTACTTTCACTCTTATAATCCTATTCTGAATGAATATTGTTAAACTTGATAAGTTATAAAATTGTAAAAAAAATATTTGTAATTGTTCTCTTAAAAAGTTGATTTTCACTCTCGGAAGTCTGAATTTCTTCTGAGCCAGATTTCAGTAAACACTCTCTCAAGTACTTTAGAAATAATATATATGAGTATTAAAATATTTTTAAACAATTTATTACTATACATATTTTAAACATTTTATGAATTAAAGAATTAAAAAAGAATGTAATATTTTTTTAATGAATTGTTGTGAAAAACTACGACTTACATTATAAAAGTTGATGATCACTCTAAAGTCAAAATCACGAATTAGACCGATTTCCATAAACACTCTCTGTAGTGTATGTGAACTAATGTCACATCACTATAAACTATTAATATTTTCTAGAAATTTCTATTGAATAAATTCTACATTTACATTCAATACTTAATTTGTTATTACTCATAAAACTTTCAATATTACTCATCAGTCATTATGTTTCAATGACTTTAATATTCACTTGTATGTAACACATTTACAGTTAACATTAAATACGTTTTAGTGATTATTTCCAGTCGATATTTTGTTATTGAAATAATTCCAATGTTTAACATGTATTTCACTTTTGTGGTATTGGTGGTACACTTTTGCTTCTGTGGTACCATTCCTCTTATGTAGTGTTTTTAGTATCGCCATTCTTCAGTAGTTTAATATTCTAGTCTTCAGCATCAACTATAGAGCACGCGTTAACGCGTAACCTATAGCGGCTATATTACTACTACTCGCCATTAACCTACAACGTTCGACTAATAACTACGAGTCAAATACACTACACTCTCTCAAGTACTATTGCATTAATATAAATAAGAATGTATTAAAAACTTTTTAAAAAAATTTACAATTATGTTAATTCTGACAAATTTTTATGACATTGTTGATATGAGTTATATAAATTGAAAACTATTGAAAAATTGAAAATATTTTAAAAAAATCCAAAAATTTGAAAAAAATCAAAAAAATCAAAAAAATCAAAAAAATTGAAAAAATTAAAAAAAATTAAAAAAAATCTAAAGTCAACAGACAAACAAACACACTCACGGATATGCCAAATCCAATAGCTCGACTTTTCAAAGTGAGCTAAATACATATTAAAAAACTATTCATTAAATATAAAAAGATTGAATAAATTAATAGTTTTAAAAATTAATTAAAGTATTTATTTTTTATCTGACTTTTTAGACAGATATATGGATTTGGGAATGTCCGTCCGTCTGTCTGTCCGTCCGCACTCTTATTCTATTTAAGGGATGTTACCAGTTTCTTATTCTAATTAAGGGATTTTAAACGATATCTTATTCTAATAAAGAGATTTCCATGTTAATATGGCCAAAAAATAGGTAAAATGTGGCATAAAAATGGTCATAAAAGGCCACAAAATTGTAAAAAATTGTGAAAAACAGGCAAAAATTACCAAAAAAAGGCTATAATTGGGAACGGGATATCCCGTTTTTATCTGAAAACAGTCTTAACAATATTAAAAATAGACAAAATTAGTTAACATCTGAACGGGATATTCCGTTTTTATAGTAACAATTTGCACATAAAATGATAAAA